>JAAAQI020177001.1:0-40742 GCA_011800005.2 Stichodactyla mertensii
GAACCTCACTCGCTACTTCAGCTACTTTTATGCGCCTAATGACGTAGTCGATTTAAAAATGGAAAGTGATGTAGTTTGCGAACCCACGAAGTCATGGGTTCGAATCCCAGCGAGGTCGAAAATTAATTCTTCCGAATTTATTTCCAAGGGTTTTTCATTTCCAAGCACTATAACTTTCCATTATTTCTAGTTCAGTTATTCATGCCAATATTGCTTCTAAAAGAGTAAAGTTTATTGATAATTTTGTGCAATGTTCCACAAGGTATTTTCCTTTTCTATTTTTCAACCACCCACTGCAAATATTAAAACCTAGAAAATTCCAAAACATGTATTTCCAGGTGCATTTATTTACCTTTTGTGCTTTGACTTTTTCAGAATGAAGCAAATTCAATGTACTGGCTAATTTTTTGATATCATCTGGTTCCACTGTAAAGAAAAAGAAGTGAAAATATTCAATTTTTTGCTGCAGTGATACAATTAAACAACTGAAGACAATTCAAATAGGTAGAAACACATTTATGTGCTGGTGTTATCAGTTAACTTATTTCCATAAATGGTTCTCTCAACTGTTGTACTGTTGCTGCTGTTGTTGTTACTATTGTTTCTTTTGTTTTGTATTCCAACTGTACGACTACTCTTTTCCATCCATTCTCCCATCCTATGTGAGTATACATGCATATAATGTACGCCATACATGTATATCCGTGAAATAATTACTATTTAGAGTGTAAAAGTGTAAACATTTAACTATTTAGTTATGGAGTAACTAAGAATTCACCCATGCATGGACCACACAAAGAAACACAAAGGCTGCTTAAAGTATTTTGCTTTTTTTGTTCTCACTATTATGTCTGACATCTGCTATTTATTACAAAATAAAGACAATTACATAATACTTTTTTCTTGATTTGTTTCACAGATACATATGGCATGCACTCTGTTTGGATTTAAAAATCAAAAATCTATTAAGCCTTCCTTGTTATGAAACAATGTGGGCCATTCATAACAGAGCAAGGCTCCAATCTAAGGTGAATGCCCAAAAATCAAATTGGAATTTAGAAGTTGGTTTTTTGCATCATCAGATACTCACAACTTGCACATAAATCTCTAAGTGTATCATCCAGGAACTGAACATATTGAACGTTAGACTGAAAAAAAAAAAGATGTAATCAACATCAGAGCCATGTACCTCTTTCACAAGTCATACAACTACTGGTAGTGGTTTCCTGGTAGTCTGAACAAAAGGTACAACATAATAGACTTCAATGCATTTACCATATCAGACAAGGCCATTACACAAGACAGTTATAATATTCCATACCTCAAAACTAGACAACTTTTTTACTAGCATTTTACTATATTCTGTAAATTCTTCTTGTGTCTTTGGATTCATTGAATGTAAATTTGAGCCTGCTAATTCTTCTTTACTTGTTCCTTAACAACAAAGATAAAATATAATCAACAAGCTGTAACTACAAGTATGAGCAAAAATGGCAAAGCAGTATAAGTAATTATGCATCAGTTAAACTTAGCAGAAACTTGGAGAATGGCAAAGAGAGAAAGAAATCAAATGGGGTTGGTAAGTTGGACAACAGCTGAAATTGCAGCAATGGACAGGCCAAGGTGGAGAGATCTGTGCCTTGCCTTATGCTCCACAAGGAGCAAAGAGTATAAGTACAAAATTTAGCGGAGATGACACATCCTAATGAAGATGGTGCAAGCTGGTTCTTTTTCATGGATGCCCCCTTGTCTTCTACAGTAGGTTTACCTCCTTTCTAGGATGTACCACCTGGGATGTTTTCATGTCCTGATGAGGTTGTTAACCCTGAAGACAATGGTATTTATTATATCCACATCCACTGGATATGAGCAATTGTGCTCTCTGATTGGTTCCTCTACTACTAGGATATCAGCTCATATCCCGTGAGTAGAGAAGTAAACAAAATGGCAGAGCATTTCGCCAACATTATTTTGCTTTTAAACTTGAAAATAATTAAAATTCTATATTTCTCACAATCCAGTGGATGTGGATATAACAAAACAATTATTCCACTCAATTTCGTTGTGCATGGCTAATAGCCGACTCAATTTCGTTGTACATAGCTAATAGCCGACTCGGCACTGTGTGCCTCATCGGCTATTAGCTATGTACGACGAAATTGAGTGGAATAATTGTTAAATACACCAAAAACCATGCACTCACACCCTCATCACTGAATAAAATGCAGTTGAGTACTGCTTTCTTTCTCACCAAATGTATCAATTGCTAATAACAAATCTGATTCTTCTTGTAGTCTGAAAAGCAAACACAAACAGTATAAGTATATTATTATAAATGCAAATGCTACATTGCTGTGAGTTAGCTGTGCCCTGATGTACATCAACTCAGAGCTTGTTTCAGGGTTTGATAAAATTAATGCTTTTTTTCACATTGTTATCTTATCTAATAAAACCTGCATACAAAGATATGAGAAGCACTTTAATTTTGAGATAGGATTATATAACTCACTTCTGTTGCCGTAATTTTTCAGCCAATTCCTCCTCTGCTGTCATGGGTTCAGCTTCCTAATAAACAAATCAAGAATGAAACGATGACCACTCATGAAATGACAGATTTGTGAAGCATGGGTGGCAGAGTGGTGAGAGCACTCGTCTCTTATGTGGTTGCAGGATCAAAACTTGTACTTGCTAACAAATGTAGAGTTAATCATTGGGTCTTTAACCAATAAAAGGAAATCTGTAACACTGTGAAAAAAGAGAAATATACTTAACTTTACTGACGTTTCAAGCTTTTGCCCTTCATCGGAGTAAAAAATTTACTCCAACGAAAGGTGAAAGCTCAAAACGTCAGTAAAGTTAAGTATATTTCTCTTTTTTTCACAGTGTTACAGATCTCCTTTTATTGGTTATTGTATTTATTACACACCAACGCAGCCTATACTAGTTTACTAGCTAGTTTCCATTGGGTCTTTATATAACAGCAGAGCAGATTTCATGTATGTTCAAAAAATGGAATGGACAAAATACAGAATGAACTTAATTCCTTAAGCCATGTCTCAATACTGAACAAAATACCTCCATTTGTTTCTTCATTTCAGTTTTCAGTTTAACTTCTTCCTTTTTCTTTTCCTCCTTTTCTTTTAAGACCTCTTTTAAAGTTCTCTTTTTCTTTTTTGTTGGTAATGCTGTTGTGGCTAAAGCAAAAAGATAAAAGTGGTTAACAGTATTATCTATTTAATTAAACTCTGACAATGAGTAGTAGTTAAATACAGATTTCTGAGCTAGAAGTAAAGGAAGTCTTTGGTCACCAAGATAAAGTGTTTTCACAATATCAGATATTGTTTACTTGTTTTTGAGCATCAAAGAAGCAACTGATCTTTCTAGCCCATTTTCTAGCCCTAACTACAAGATTGTGCTGCTATCATGAAACATTCTATAATCAACATTTTTCTCAAATAGCATCAACAAAAATCCTTTGTTCTCTCTCAATCTTCTGCCTTTTAAACCAATGAAGTGGGCTGTCAGCTTCAGGAAAATTTGGATAAACCAACCAATTATCAGAAATAATTTTAATTCATTCAAACTGTCTGGGTCTCAGAAGACCCACTCATGGCTCGTTAACCCCAATAGGTTTACTAATCAGAGACAGCTACTATACCAAAAGTTTTTAAAACAATAATAAATATCAAAATTCGCACCTAAAATCTGATCAGGTTCCATAAAATAATCTTTTACTTCTTTTTCATTTATTTTCGTTTGGTTGCCATTTTTGTACTTTCTATCAATGTTCATTTATTTTTGTCCCATTTGTAAAAATGATAATGCCAGTTATATAAAGAAAAAATATGCTTTTAAGCCCAATTTTTAATATGAGATTTTTCGCCTTTTTATTAAAAAAAGACTTTGTTTTAAATAGAAAATTGAACGCCACGTGACTTTATAAATTATCTTCACATGGTCAAAAAGGGACGCCATAGTTAAACTTACTTTCCGATATCTCTTCTTTTTTCTTCTCTCCTTCGAGATCATCATCGTCCCAGTTTTCCTTCAAGACATACGTAATTCATTTTCAGCATCAACAGAGACAGAAGAGCTAATAAAACTATATAAAATTAGAAAAATTATCGAATTCTTGAGAGGAAAGAAAAGCACACCACCTTCACATCGTCGTCGTCTTCATCTTCTCCTTCCCACTTATCGGTCTGACTTTTCTCTTCAAAGCCCGAGGGTTCAAAATCTTCATCATCTGTGTAAAGATGTAAGACATAAATTAAGGGAATCGGTTGAGTAGAAGATAGAGAAAACCTTGGAAGAAGTGAAGTACTTTAAACACGTACCCCAGTCCGCCATTTTGGTATGATTTTCTCCAGTTGACATGCGCAGCGTCGGATATCCCAGAAGGCAACTGTGATTTACCCCCCGCAGTGCTTTCCGCGCCAAATTTGTACTGCAAATTGAAAAACCATGCCATTTGATTTTCACATTTTTTTTCTTCCACAAATTTTTCGGTTTCATTAACATTAACCCGCTTCATGTGTTTAGAGGTAAGTTTATAAGCAATTTATTAGTTAAGATCTCAGGACTTCAGAAAACGAATCTGAAATTTGATTAACTTTTCTTGAAAACTAATGCTCCAGTTACATATTCTTTATGAATGCCAAAGGGGTGGGTGCCAGGTGAAATTCGGAGGGATCTGAAAATTATTTGTGAGTTCAATGGGTGTTTTTTTCTTCTTCAGAGAATGGACCAAAATTTTAGTATTAAACTTTCATCAGCCCCTACCCTGGGCATGCATAATGAATGCAGTATAATCATATTGTACATTTTGCAAACTTTTCAGGAAAGTAAACATTAGAAAATTAAGGTGGTTTCTGATGTTTGTCAATTGATTGATTGAAATCAGAAATTTTGTGGGTAATTTATTGATGATTTTCAACCATTCCCAAGAGGATCAAAAGACAAAAGAAATGGCAGCCATGCTGGTGGACAAACAAAAGGACCTAATGAGAAGTCTTTTGTTAAAATCCACCAGATGACGTAACATGAAAACAAAGAATAGTTGAAAACTTAAATCACTTAGCTCTTAGTTATCATTACCTTTGCTATACTTTTAGGGCTGACAGTTACAAGTTCATGAAGGACCACTGTGGAATTCCTGTAAGTAAGCAATCATTATTACTATTAATATCTATTTAATTCAACCAACCAGTGGAGATATAGCTCAAATGAGGATCCAGGATTTTAAAAAGGGGGTTCTCCTGTATTTTATTTATTTTACTGAGTGTGACAGGGAAGAACATGAACAGCTTCACAAAGGGGGTTCCATGGAACCCACATGGAACTCCTCTGGATCTGCCACTTGTGCAATAGTTCAGGGAAAGTAAATTTCTCAGTTTCTAAGTTTATAGTTTATTATAGTTTTAGTTTATAGTTTATTATCAATATTACTAGCTTCCATATATGTTCTAATGACTATTTCCATAATAAAATATAGTCACTTGCTTGTGATCATGAGTGTCCACAATCACAAGATGTTGGCAGTGGTGTTGTGGTAGCTGTACTAGTTAACTAGTGATAATGGTTTGGCTGTGGTAGCAGTGACTAGCTGCCTCAGCAGTTGCCCCAACTCCTCTTTCAAGCTTTTCCAAATCAACTTATCTCTTAGTACAATACACAGTACTCAAGGGAAGAGCTTAAAGTTAATGTTTGATTGATCAGAGGAGGGTATTAAGTGGGTCATAGGATGTGCTAATTTCTGCATGAGGTAGGGATGATTGGTAAAAAGGCTCTTGGGGAGAACCTCTCTCAATGGGAAATCCTAGCTAACCCCTCTTGATTGATTCAGATACAAAAGCATTCTAAAATTACAGTCAAAATGCAAATTAGCTTGAAGCAATCTACAAAACTGGTCACTATATTGGTTGATAAATGTCCAAAAGTTAATGGAGTATGACCACCAAATGAATTCAGTACTGCAAGCCCATAGCCAGAGGTTCTCATCTTGGGGTTCTCAGGTTCCATTCAATTGTTTGGTCCACTTTAACCTCAGTTGTACCCCCCACCCCAACATACACACACACACACACACACACACACACACACACACACACACACAAATACATCTACAGATTTGGTACTGGCCATCTGCCAGTGTGATGGTGTCAAGACAACAGAATTTTCCCACCATTTTCAGCTGAAAGGAATTGATTTACAGTGCTGAAGTAAAAGTTGAGAGGTGAAGAGGTTAATCCTAACCCACCCTAGTCAAGCAATTCGACTCAAATGGTGAATATAGACACTATGTATGAATGACTAAGTTAGTCAAATGATCTGAGTGCACTTTGTACCGATTATTTCGTTGGTGTTAATGTGCCCCTAACGTCTACAACCATATTTTGAAAAATATCTATTTTCCATAACTTTTAATTATAAATACAAAAACAGGCTAAAGTAAATTACATATGAAATTTCACGTTCAAAGCATTATCCTCATTTGGCCAAACGACTTTTCAGGATTTTGACTTTTTTTCAAACATTACCTTCTGTAGATTAGAGATTACTTTCTAGAAAAACACCCGGATGACGTCACATATCCAGATCTTCAAACCCTTATAACTCAAAAAAGGCTCATCCATTACCAGCAAAATTAAACTGTCCTATCAAAAACTTTATGAAGAATGGACTTTCAAAATATTGGTAGGATTACTTTAATTCATTCGCTTAACTTCGCATTATTGGTTGATTGAGTAGGCAACCTTTGCATTTTCCGGTCCCGCTGATCGTTATGACCATTCAGACTCGATAATTCGCACGGTTTTGGCTAGAATTCCCAGAGAATATTTCTTATGTGAATCTTCCGTCATTAGTATGGGCCATTAAACGCTTATGAAACCGCTGGGGGCATCTCCCCTGAGTCGAAAAAATTTCAAGAGCACCTGACCTTCTTTGAGCGAAAAATACTTTCTTGTATTCATCAGTTCCATTCAGTTGGCGGTAAAATTTCTTGACCCTGTTTAGCACTAATTTTTCGTCGTAGTTTACGAAAGCCTTAATTTCATGGCGTTTTTAATAAAAGATTAATTGTAAATATATAACTGTCAGGTCAGGACAAGAGGCTCATAAGCCATTCCATGCTTGCCGTTCACCTCCATTGTTTTACGCGCAAGAGTATCTTAGTGTATGAATTATATCCGACTCCAGTTTTATAGTGCATCGGTATTATCCTGGGTCTATGAACCACACTCTACTCGTGCAGGTTTCATAGGAAAACCTTTACCACCCGTAATTACACCAGCAGGATGCGGAAAGGTTCGCTTGAGGAGAGCGGCAAGTACATTTTTGCTATCGAAAAAAGTCGGGACAATCCATCCCAGGAAGGGCGGGATTCCTTTACACGAGGGCGAAAATTTAACACCCAATTCCAATCCAGTTACTTAAATTGTCGTAATGTACGAGGCAATATTAGTAATGCCAATTCCACTGCTGTTCTTGCGTCGCCGCCAAATTAATAACGCTACAGTATCAGCAATAATAGCGACCTCACACGTAAGATGACGCCCAAACTTCGAGTACTAGACTCCCCGTTATAAAAACTGTCTGAGGCAACCCGCTAATGTATACGAAAGGTCTTCCGGTCTCCCTTCCGGGAGTATAACCTCACGTAAGCCGGATACAGAACGATTATAATTCCGGATTCCAGGTAATGAATCCTGGATTCTGGGAGATGAATTCTGTTTTTCTGGATTTTGACTGAGAGGTTTAGCGTGGGCTCTCCATTTTCCTGAGAATTAACAGAATCTGGAAGCCGGATCTTGGAATCAGGATTTCATGTTTTGGATTCTGGGTTCTAAGAGCAAATGAAATAAAGTAAAACCTCGCATAAAAGAAACTGCAGAATAAGAACCTCGCAAGCTGAAGTTTGGCAAATTAAGCACCCAGTATACAAGAACCTATTTAGCCTGACAAATAAGTAAAACCTTATTAAGCTCAAGCATGGCATTTACAGACGTGCTCTAAAGGTCATTGGAAATAGATATATAATGTACTCAGTAAATCAATACAAGAAAAGTAATAATGGTGATATTCTATCGGCTCCGGAGTAATGATAAATTATGTTCAATAGTTTACGGAATCTATAACAAATTTGTAAGAATTTACACTGGATCAGGAACATGTTTAGAACCTGTTAAGACCCTATTCAGCCTGCCTGATTTCTCACAAAACACGCCCAATTTATAAGAACCACTTCAGCCTGACTTTAAAAAATAGGAGTTCTTTTATGCGGGTTTTTACTGAATTCCGTGCCCCTGTTATCTCGGACGATTTCCAGTTTCAGGCTTTGCCCGGTTCACCCATGTCTTGGGATCGCGTGCCCGTGTTTATAACCGGAAGAAAAAGTGAACGTGTTACGTTCCTTTCATTCGTTGGTGGCGGACTCGAGATTCCATCTTCTCGATATGTAATTCCAAAGGCAAACGTATTCAAGATTATCTACGTCAGTAGTTGTGCCTTTTTGCGATTTCAGTTTGAATAGCAAGGACTGGTCTATTATTCCAAGCGATAAACGTTTTGGAACAATTAACTTAGCAGTCAATGCAACTTTACGCCAGCAGCATTGGTAGAAAGTCTGTCGTTGAGTTTGAAGTTACCTTATTGCTCGATTGCACGTTACGTCATCGCGGCCATGTTGGTGGTACTTAACAATAGATTTCTCATTAGGTCCTTTTGTCTGGACCACCAACATGGCCGCCATGCCTTTGTCTTTTGATCCTCTCGGGAATGTTTGCAATCGAGCAATAACATTCTACAGTGTAGAAAAATAAGAGCGTGGAGTGCGCGCAATTCTATTCGCAAAACTAGAAGAGAAAAACATATCCTCGACAATTGAAAGCAAACTGTCTTGGAAGTTTGGCCTTTGCCAATTTACAGATTCCTAAGGCAGACGTATTCAAGATTATCTAGCTCCCTATCAGATGTCGCATCCCTGAGCCACCTTCCCACCGCATACCTATATTTTTAGAAACTTCTGCCCATTTTGCACTTAAATATATTTCAATGCCTCTCTCCCCTCTAGATCATCTCTCTCCCCGGTCCTGCCACGCCCTTTGTATAGCAGATGACGAACTTTCTCTTAGGCCAGTAAGCACAGACATCGATTAAATTAAAAACTACTGATTTCCGCTTCAACGAAGGTCGGAATGGGCAGGTCGTTTATAATTGGAGTGGTCGCTTTGAGGAGGGTTAGTCGACTATAGTTCCTGGTTTAAGGGTTACCACAACACGGATTAGTGTTGTTTTGGTTTACATGGCTTTAGGGCATAGATATATACCCACACACAATACCATTGTCTGCGCACATTCTTCAATATATATTTTTGGTAAAAAAAGAATGGCAGAAAGAAAAACAACAATTTAATCAATACTAAACTCCTACTATCGAGTATCTTATGGAGAGCATTAAAATATCCCAGATTATTACCAACGCTGAAAGACGATAAACTGACAATGTCCTTGATCTTGACCTAGGCCTCGAGTCTTATCTTAATCCCGCACGCAAAAACGCCGAGAAATTCAGGCGAGCGTCGCTTAAAGAAGTTGCTAAAAAAGACAGAAGTGAAGTGACCACCAAAGTTTAACTTCACTGAAAATCCTTGTGTGTGAGCTTCAGTTGGATAGCGATTTTTCTTTTCCTGAAGAGTGATTAAATTAATTTCGTGTGTGTGTGTGTATGCCCTTATTTGTAAATGTATTTCTTTAATTTTTCTTGTTCTAGTGGTCTTGAGGTTTGTTTTTTAGGGCGTTGAATGACGATAGAATTGCGGTCATATTGATGTCATCTCACTCTAGAATCGAAACGCATGCTAAACACTAGTTGAAGATCAATTCAAATTCCAAGCTTTCTTAAAAATTCGATATTTACGTTTATTGCTGTACCACGAATTCAAAGAAACTGGCTTTTTCCCCCTTAACACCATCATGGCTTGATTTTTTTTCCTGCATGACTTCTTGATTGTTGAGAACGGCCCTTGACAACTTTAAACAGCTAATTACATTCAAAGTGTCATTGGTACGTATCGAGAGCTTCGTCTGATTAAAATCAATTGTCAAAATCGCAATCAAATTAAATAATTTTTTAATTGAAATTCCTACGATCGTGAATCGATTTTAATGCTATTGTAATGATAAGAGCGTTCATCGATTTACATCGAAGACTCGACTGAATTTTGATACTTTTTCGATACATTAAAACCGTTAAACAAATCACTGTAGAAAAATATGATGGATTTTCAAATTAGTAAGTAGAAACGATAATTACGTACGGAGACACTCTTCCACAGTCTCCCCCAAGTCTCGTACTTTTCGGAGCACATCTTGGGAGTCTGGGTTCAAGTGCTGATGATGTCATGATGGTGTGAGATGTAATACGATAAGAAGAAGGCTCGCTAGTGAAGCTACCAACGATCTGAAGGGTGGACTCACAGTGAGCGCTTGTTGGTTGAACTTGGTTTCCAAGAGGTCAACAACAGTCAGAACATCAAGAAAATATACCAACTCTTAATCAGGTAGTTGTAAAATATTTTCATCCATGCTCTGTAGTTCTGTAGAGGCCCATCCAACCTTTAGATTGTTGAATTATTCATTCCATGTAAGAGCTGCTATTCTCTGTACTCTAATCCAACGTCATCCCATCTCTCGATTTATATTTTAACGAACTGTTCCCAGAGCGTCGTTATTCCTTACAGAGTGAAAGTTTGATTTCATAAGCGCTTGTTAATGTTTAATCTAGCAGGGACTAGTCTGTAGAGCACGAAGCCGAGCGTAAGCTATTACGGATCATTACTGTTTAGATGGACTAGCTGGTTGTCATTCTAGACTTTGACAGCCGGGAGTTTGCTCGAACAAGTTGCGCAAGCACTGATTATGAGACGCCTTCCTTGCTAATGAAAGTCATACATACATACTTTGTTTCTTTAATCCAAGATTTTTCAATTCGAAAGCAATTTTAGAAAACGTTTTCTGCCAAATGTTTCAGAAGTGTTGGGGACAACCAGTCGCCGTTTTCACGCCTTGCCGGTTGTCTGCTAAGTACTTATCAATTGTCCTTGTCAAAGTGAACAAAATCTTCCACGTTATTTCTGTCTGACTAAGCAGTGTTGTAACACACTGATTGCCCTCTTTGGCTAGGTTGTGTATACAAACGATTGTGTCTCTAGGTTCTATAATTGACCGCTAACTGTTTAAGTCAAGATCTGAGGTTATCGGGCGAAAAGTTTACAAGACATTTATCATAAATGTGTAGTTCGATTTAGCTCTGGTGAGCATGATCTTGAGTTATGCGTCTCTTTCCGCCTTTCCAGACCAAATTGCCCAACTCCGAGCTAACTTTGGACTTTCAACTAGCCGAGTTCGGCTGGACTGTTTGTTTGCGTTGAGGGATCTCGAAGTCACGAATGCGAAGGACTGCAGAGCGTGTTTCTTGCTCACCTAGGGGCGCGCTCAAGTCTGTTCCTGCAGCTGCCACTAGAGTCGCTTTTCGAGTCGCTTTTGCAGCGTTGTCGCCAATTTATAAACCGCATTCCAGGAATCTGTTGCCATTTATTCGGGATTTATTTAACTATAAGTCTGACTTTATTTAGCGAAAATAACGATAACCCGGGCTAAGGATACGTTGACCTAAATGTTGATTTTGATTTTGCTTGGGTCTTATGGCATTTAGCCTTCGGGAACAAAGAACAGTGATAGGTTAGGTTTACGATCTACTCATTTCGAGATACTCTTTGGAGAAGAGCGAAGTATTTCGGGCTTGCTCGTTGGAATTCGTTTAAGCTAGGACGGAAGCCCGCAAATACCTGGACACCACGAAAGTTTTGAGAAATTTCTTGATCATGAAGTTTGCTTGATTTCCTTTTCAATCAGTGACGGGTCAACAAAGGCACTCATTCACTTTCCGGTCTTGTATTGGGTTACGTGGAGCCCCACTTCCAAAGGATCCTGTTTTACTTATTGAAAAGAAAAATACACACTGCTGTTGTTAAATTAATTTAATAACTTTTTTTATCTGCTGGGCTTGTTTGTCTTTCTCGGTTTTTCTCGCTGGCCTGGGCATCAGCTTCGCCGTCTGACAAAACGATTGCCTTGCAAGAAAAACCGTTTAGTTCTTCCGTTGCGAAGGAATCGAGGTATCAAGTAACTGATTTAATAATGATTGCAAAAACCTCAGTTGTTCTCTTCTCGGGGTTGTGTTTTAACTTGTTTTGCGTGTCTTCTGTTTTTCCTCAAACTAGATTACTTGACGCGTAAGGCAAATTAGGATGGGTCCTGTTCTCGAGAGGGTATTTGGGGAAAAAACCAGCGGAAATCCGCACAACAAAAAGAACGAACACAAGTTTGACTGTTCCTCCTCAAAAGATCAAACGATATCCGTATCTCGAGTGACCGCTGTGCCCCTCAAGATAATCAACGAAAAAATAAACACTAGGCCTTCTAGAGCTCAACTATCTCAACACCCAGCGACAGTCAATACTTTCTAAAAAACAAAGCCATTTTAAAACAACCTCGACTGTTTGACGCTCGAATAGATTAAGTCAAAAAACGGTTAGAGTTTCTGATTTAGTGCACATTTACGTGATTTTTTTTAGCATCCGTTCTGTAATTTCGATAAATCAAAGGCTTTCAAAGAGAAATCTGTCGGTGAAGAATGGGCGTATGCGATAGCGTTCAAGGTTCGAATTTCAACGTGTCAATCGTCTATTCATCAAGGACAATTACGTCCACTCGTGATCATGTATCATGATGAAGGATAGCATATTTGAAAGCGGTAAGAGATTTTTCTCTCATTTTTCGGATTGTCTCTTCCAATTTTCTCGGTGTTTTGTTTTGCTTCTTAAATGCTGTTATGCCTGAACAAGTAACGGCAACTGACCACCACTATTCAAGCGTTGGTTTTTCTCTGCGATAAATCTGCAATATTGGTCGTTTGTTAAATATGAAAATATGTACTATGTATCTGTCTTTCTTTGTACTGTTTTAGCCAGAGTTAGTTTCTAAATCGAGAAAAAAAAGTTTGATTTTATTCTAAAAACTTTGGCTTCATTAAAAAAGGCGCCAAACAGAATACCTTTGTTAGTTTACTTTTTTATGGACTTATAAAATATTTCGTCTCTTTATTGTTTCTTCTAATAACTGACACAGTCCTTTTTCCAAACTCTTCTTAGTTTGAAGAAAGATTCGTAAACAAACACAACTAACATCCGGGACCTCATTACAATAGGTGCACGCGCGCGTCACAAACCAGGAGAGTTTTCCCGCCAAAAAAGAAAGTAGCTCTTTCGACTCGTTCAGCTTTGTGTGTGTGTGTGTTTTAAGGCAAATCCGGAAGTTAATTGTGTTTTGCTTACAGCGGCGAAAGGTTACGAATAACATGCCTCCTTCATGTAATTACTAACTATAGCTCTTCAGTGATCCAACGTTTAACGCCTAGGTCATCGAGGTTAACTGGAAAAGGTTGTCTGGAGACCTCTGCGGTCAGACGGGGTTAATTTGTTCACGCTTGGAGTTACGCAAAGTTTGGGTCCTGAGTTTTGGACCGTTACGTAACCAAAAAAAAACAGATATACCACTTATCGGCCGGGATTTTCTAAACCTTTGGAAACTACATGGGCATTTTAGTAATGGACTTTCAATACGCCTTGAGTGCGGTGCGCTTAGATTTTTTTGCTGTTGTTTTATAAAATGTTTGCCGTAGTTGATTAATTTTCAAGACCTCATATTCAGCTAAGTTCATTGTCTTAGATAACCAACTAAAACAAACAAACCCTATCGAAATTCCTGCGTCTTCTGTTTGTCTTGAGTTGATAACTGTGCACGCGTCTAAAGGCCATACAAAATAGACCTCTGGATATTGACTTACAGTTTGTGTAGGCAGGGTCAAAATCATTTTCGGTCTGTTAATGTTTCTAAGGCCAAACCGTTTACACCGAAAACCAAAGTATCTATGATGACATTATCTAGGTAATAACTATAAAACATGTACTGGTTCTCCAAACTGTTGCTTTTAGAGTCGCCGGGCAATTATATCAGTTGAACCCTGACAAAAGACCCAAAACAAACGCTTGACTTTGGCAGTCATTGACCAACACATTCTTGGGATTTTTTGGCCTCTATTCTTTTAAGGGGATGACAAAGATGGATTGAAAATGTGCGCAGAATTTGTCGAATTAGTTCTTAATTCAGCGGAAAGAACCTTAGAGGGTAGTTAATCCCACTCAGGACAACTAACTCGTGATTATAAATTGACAGTTCTAAGCAGATGTATTCTTTGTCTTGTGTTTAAACAACTTGAGTTTCAGTAAGCTGATATCCTTTTCCTTTGCGTGCGACACTTGGTCTGCTCGCAGAAATCGGATGCTTTTTTCTGTTGTTTCAGAGCAAAAATCACATCGAAATCCACTCTGAAATCAAAATTATATAACTAAAAGCAGATTGTGTTTATTATATAGTCCTAACTGTCAAAAGGCGTTAGCATTTAGCAATATCATTTCGCATGTCTTTTGAAGATAAAGCCCGGTTTTAATCGTGTGTTATACCCGAGTATTAAAACTTCTATCTTATGGCTAACTTCGTTATTAAGACAGAAACTCCGGAAGTTTTGATCTTGAGAAATAATTGTCACGCTTCTTCGTGTTAGTGAGCAAAGACCCAGTATATTGAATTTAATCCTCCTTTTCGTCCTGTGGTTCTCTAACTAAGAAATTTCGTTACTTCAGTATCAAGTTGCTCTAATACCACAGAATGAATTTTTTTCGGCGATGTAAAAGAGGAGACAAATTCACAGATTTGAGTTTGTCGAAGCCAGGCTTCTGATTAAAGCAGAGCTATCATCGAAGTGGTAGGAGTTACAATGAAAAGCTCTGTGTCCTCTGTTTTCTGTCGGCATATGAAGGTTAAATATAATACAGCCTGCCTACTCATACTTCGTCACTTGTTCCTTGAGCTATTGTCATTTTACGCAGAACGTTTGATAATGAGGGAATTTTATCTGCTAACAATTTCTGGTATTAGAAATATGCTTTTTAGGTCGGCGTTCTGTCTGAAGCGCGCGCAAAAATAGACTCAACGCATTCCTAAATCACGAGTTAGATTCAAATGTCTTGGTTAATTTCTCAGATCTATCTGATTCCCCCTCATTTATTACCAAGCCGTTTGTTGCAATCATAAAATATTTCATCAGAGAACTGCCGCTGTTCAAACAGAGTGTCAAGCCTCGTGATTTATGTAAACCAACATGCGTGACATCTGATGTCTATAATTACCGACCTGTCGACCTTGGAGCTACGATGAAACTTGAAATGCTTTGCCCATTTACGAGTCAGATCCACAGAACTCACATTGGGGCAGTGCTTGGCCACCGATATGAGTTCCAAGATTGTGTAATGTAATCGGTTCTTCAAATCAGCATCGATTGCTCTCGTCATCTTTCCTCAAGGCAAAGTGAGATCGGTTTCCTGTTTGACGGCACTGTCTAAAACTACGAGAATCCCAAATAACTACTACGGTTACTTGGTATCAAGCCTTTGACCTGTGAACAACTAACATCCGAAGAACACGTAAGATAATTAACATAATAACGATTCATGTGCTCGACATGATAGTCATAGTTTAACGGGTCATTTTGGGTGCTTTTGTAAAGACAGCCAAATTGTATTTCAACGAGAAAATGAGTTCATATCGAGGGTACCAATCTGTGTCGTGAGATCTTGGGTTATCAGTGGACTTGATTTTCATTAGACGTGGTTTTCGAAGAACTGCTATGCATATCTTGTAACATGCGTCGCTTACTCGCTTGCTCTCCATCTCGTTTGTCGTAACACAAAGCCCAAATCCCAGAAAGTGAAAAAAAAAGTCTTATACGTTTAGCGATCACTCGTGGTCTTAATCATTATCTGTTTAACAAAAGTGATCAGCCGAGCAACTCGAAAGCGAATGCTCTAGCTAACAATGACATGATTTGCTAAATGCTATTCCGGTTTAGCCGTGATAACTTTCTCATTTACGTCTGTACAAAGGTGTAAATTGCTGTTTACTCGCCATAAGTTTAGCTTTTAACAGAGTACGCGATAATTCTTTTGGCCTGTTATACTCCGGTAATTTTACCGCCGTTGCTCTTGCTGTGGTGTACAACGAAACACGTCTCATTTATGTTCCGTTAAATTCAAAACGGATCAAAAACACAGCCATGAAATCTGTAAAGATGCTGCTATCCTTTCTACTTGTCCTCGAATGTCCCATCGTTATGCGCCGCAGCAAATTGTTGGTTTAAAATTTTCGTGGCATTGAGATGCAATAGCGCGTATAGCTGGATATTGCCCCTCGGGCCATAGTCGCCTGCTCTAATTACGCTCTAGTAATACTATAGTAATACTACCCTTGCTCCTTATATGACAATTGCTCCCATATATGGCGTGCGCTGCTATGGAGACCCGACAGTTTCAACAGACCATGTCAAAGTTCAGAGCTTTCAGACATGACACCCTCGAGTTTTTGCATAGCAAAGGATCGATGTCCTACGTCTAGAGCGTGCCCTTCCTTCAGCTAGCTTGAGCTTTCCGTATACGGTGCTTGAAAGTCTTTCGAGGCAATTTCGCCACTCTTGCTCTTATTCCCGCGTCTGAAGTAAGTGCAATCGCGTTTTTAGTGGCTCATTTAATATCATTATGGCTCGTTTCCGAACAGACGTCACGAAACGACTAAATTATCGGAAGCCTCACAGTTCGGTAGATTAAAGAATCACATCACTAACTGTGTCCGTTGTATTCTGTTGTGTCAGTAGCGGTACGCTGGGATAATGGCTTTAGTTGCAGCCCCTACATGGAGGGAGAACACGGAGAGCCAAGAGGACACGTCAGAGAAGAATGGTCAAATCGAATGTGCTGTTTGTGGGGACAAGTCTTCGGGGAAGCACTACGGGGTTTTCACTTGTGAAGGGTGCAAGTCTTTCTTCAAGCGTAGTGTCCGCCGCAACTTGACCTACACATGTCGTGCTTCAAGGAACTGTCCTATAGACCAGCACCATCGAAACCAATGCCAGTACTGCCGTCTGAAAAAATGTCTCAAGGTTGGAATGCGGCGTGAAGGTAAGAGAATTTCCGCGCCAAAAAAGTTCAGCGCTCGCTGGGGCTTGGACGTTGTTCTGAAGCCCCTAAGTATCTGTTCTAGTATCTACAGGGAATTGATTGTTAGTTGAATGAACCTTTTCACCTTTTGGCTCGACAGCTGTGCAGCGAGGTCGTATCCCTCCAACACAAGTACCGCAACAAAATCCAAGTCACCCTGGCGTAAATGGTGAAGGATCCAATGGTCACTCTTACCTTTCGGGATTTATTGCTCTGCTTTTACGAGCTGAACCATACCCGACCACTAGATTCCAACAGGGCCTAAACATGCCATGTGGAATTATGGGCATAGAAAATATTTGTGAACTGGCTGCTAGGCTGCTGTTTAGTGCTGTCGAATGGGCTCGCAATATCCCGTTTTTTCCTGACCTTGCTGTTACAGATCAAGTAGCATTACTGCGTTTAGTTTGGAGCGAATTATTTGTATTAAATGCTGCCCAATGCCCCATGCCTTTACAAGTCGCTCCACTTCTTGCTACGGCCGGAATTCACTCGAATCACATGTCACCGGATAGGATGGTGTCTTTTATGGACAACATAAGGATTTTTCAAGAGCAAGTGGAAAAACTAAGAAGCATGCACGTTGATGCTGCAGAATTTGCCTGCCTGAAAGCTATCGTTTTGTTTACCTCAGGTAAGAGAGTAGTGACTCAACAATGCCATGAATTAGTAGCGGTGCATACGATTCAGTATTTCGTTCCTCTGATCTATCCATCAAGGAAGCTAATGGCTAGATTTATGAGTAGCGCATACTGTGAGGATAAAGGTTTATCTTTATTTTTATTCAAAACTTTGAAAGGGTGATAAAGGCCAAGCTAAACACTACACAGTGAGTGAGTTTCACTTTAGTGCGAGCTATTCACTCCGGTTCTGACAGCCGGACGACACTGAGTGCAATTACTTCTAGGCTTACCAAATCCTCCCCTCAATACCGCCCTCCTTAATTCGTAAAACTGAGCTTAAACAAATTGGTCTCTGTTTTGCTTTTGCCCTAGATGCGTCGGGGTTAACCGACCCAACTTACATAGAAAGTTTGCAAGAAAAGACACAGTGTGCATTGGAGGAATACTCGAGGAACCAGTATCCGAATCAACCAACACGGTTTGGGAAACTTTTGCTCCGACTACCTTCACTCAGAAGTATAAGTTCCTCAGTGGTTGAACAGCTCTTTTTTGTACGACTCGTAGGAAAGACGCCAATTGAAACGCTTTTAAGGGACATGTTGCTGTCTGGGACGCCAACATCATGGCCTTACCTACCTTGTTCGTGAACTTCAAAGTCGTGAAAACGCGAAAAAGCATTTATTACACGAAGCCGAACTCGGTCAAAGCGGACGAGGTACTAAGTTAGCTTCTCGCTCTTGTGTGTGTTGTGTGTTTATTTGACCAAAATATTTTTAGATGAGAGGAATGCCTTAAAAAGGCCACCGCTCGATCGATGACTCCTCTTCGCTGTGCTGTGCGTCGAGGAAGTCGTTCCCTTGGCTCAGGGCCGTTAAACTTTATAGAGTAGTTTAACTATATTTGGAAGAAAGAAAACCTTGTAGTTTATATATATTTACAAGTTAGAATTTCTATGTTTTAAAAGCAAAAATCTAAGATTTGATAGCGGTTTTATCGAGTTTGAATACTGAAAAGTCGAAGAGGACTAAGATAATTCAATCAAGTATACGTTTCAGTCTTAAAGAAAATATCACGACAGACAAACTTTCCTCCAAAGTTTGGCAAGATAGCTCGTAACGACGTAAAGAAATGTAATTTTTAGTCGCAAAATGACATAGATCAAATAGAAAATAGATAGTAAGGATATTAACTGAATATTTTTTCTTTATACTATTCAAGTCCTAGACACACAATGACCAGAGATTTTAGTTCTATAAAGCCTCAGTTAAAGCAGTTTTATTTTCACAATTTCTCCACAGTAATGATTGTTTTGTTTTTCTCATACCAGTTACATGTCTTTTGAAGACAGTACCTGTTTAGATTCTGCATGGACAAAAATTAAAAACAGTTTTTGAACAAGTAAATGTAGAAGTGTTGGCTTTCTATTTACTGTTGTCATTGCCTTGGGGGTTGTTCTAAAACCTTGAAACTGTTTATTCTCGACGCTGTCGTTTTATCCTTTTGTCATTCGCAGTTATAAACACCTCTTTTGCACCTAGCTGTCCAGTTGAGATTTGTGCTGACATCAATTTTGATAAGATGTTGCAAGGTCACAGTTTCCTTAAAAGCAAATTGGTTGTACAATTCCGATCTATCGTGATCAGCGCCAAGCGTGCGGCCACAGAATTGCTCATCTGCTACCAACAGCTTGTAGACTAGCTAACCGAAATCCTAACTTCTTAAGACTTTAGTTAACATAAATAGAACCTCGAGTATTCTCTCGCCTTATTAATCTTATGTGGAGCGTTTCTATGGCTTCCACTTTACACTGTCTTAACCCATTGCTCTCCAGTGATAAATTATTCCGTATTTCCGTCTAGTGAAACCAAAGGTCTCAGTTGAAGAAGGTACAACTTTATGGTTTCAGTTAATTCATCAAACAATGGCTAAAGCCATCAATACATTGGATCTAGACTAAATTATCCTTCGTGCAACTGGGAAGACAAGAAATTAGCGGAAGGGAGGACTATATTTGTAATTTTTAAATTGGTTTATGTAACTTGCAGCTGTGAGTTAGCAGTAAAATTTGTAAGCGGGCAAACTAAGGAATCTTTAGTGAAGTTTTGAGGCCTGAAATTCGAGACGTTTGAGGCGGGTACGAAGTCTGGGATGCGCTCCAACTCGCTCCTTGGATTTGTAATCCTGGTGTCATGTTTAACAAACTTGTGTGCAGGGAAGGTCACGGAGAAAATGAAGCAATTCCTGATCTTTCCTGTATGATCTACTGCCTTTGACGACGCGATAAAACACATTATTCTAAACTTTTACTTTCTAAATCGTCAGTTGAGAAGAAGTCGATTCTCGCTACGAAATTCTTGGCATCCTTTTCGAATTCTTCTTTTAGTGGTTGTTGTTTTGTTTTGCTTTTTAGTGCTCAATGGTAGATTTATTTTGAACTTTTCTATTAAGGTCAAGCAATATTCTTGTTTTTTGGATGTCCCACAGCGAGCATGACTCAAGAGAAACTCTTTGATCAAATCCTTCAGTGATATCTCCTACACGAGCATCAGTCAAGTGGTGCTACTACGGAGCAGTTTTCAGCGTCATCTTTCCTAATTTCATTAAACTAAACCAGCTATTTCACGCCGAATACTTTCCTACATAAGCATTATAACCGACTCTCGCTTGCCTATCAATATAGAATGAAGAGTCGTCGCGCGAGCCAAGATAAGCAGGTCACTTCGACAGGAAAACCTTCAATTAAGTGAGAAAATAAGTCGTGATTTCGCCTTTGTGACGGACGATTTATAGTTACAGCATAGCATGGCAGGAATTGACCTTTGGGGGAATCGAATTTGTTAAGCGAAAAGTAGAGTTATTGGGAAGGTCACACCATGTTAGCTTACTTAATAACAAAGGCATGTCCCTATCAAACACTAGATCGCTTTATTGATGTAACTCTTATGGGGTCAGAAATGTGGTCGTGTAAGAATATTATTCTTCATAAGGTACACTAGACTTTGATCATTAGGTCATACTTAAGGAACCAACCGTTGAATTTAAGCCAAACGATTCGAGAATTTCCCATTAGCCCCAAAGAATTATGATTCTAGACAAGAGGTAAACAAAACATATTGTGAATTTACATGACCGATTCGAGTTTTTATTTAAAATAGTATGGCTTGTTTGCTTAAGTCGTTTGTGACGAGTTACTTGTCATTCTCCTTTGAAGAGGGGCCGACAGGGCATAAGCTGTAAAAACGAACTTTTCTCAAGAAATGTTTGGATAGAATTTATTGACCTTCCTAAAATATCCCAGAGTAAAGTGAATTCTTTTCAGAAAGCAGCGTCACCGATTCATCGCTGTACACCCGGGTTTTCTCTGGCAGAACTAAGCCACAAGTTTGTGTGATGGGGTTTTGGGTTAACACACACAGCTGTACTGTCCTTTTTATTACACAATTGCCGACCTATTGAACTCATCTTTGCGAAGGTCTCTTTACGGACCATGTCGCACTCCTAGTTTAAAGCAAACGATACATGCGCCTCAGCAACTGCCCAACATCCCCGTTTTTGCGTTCTTATACAACTTTAAAGCCGGTAAAAAGGAAATTTAGATTGCGTGTCCAGCTAAAATCTTGCGTGCTTCGGTCTGTTTCAACATTGTCTCAGAAATATGCATATGAGATGCTGTCCAATTTTCATAGATTGATTTGTGTCTCGGTCGGCAGTTTGCCTTTTGTATTCCATCCCTTGATATGTTTACAAGTTATTTCTGTAATTTGGGACTATTTTGTGCTGCGAAGCAGCTTCGGTAATCACGCAACTTGAAGAACAAGACAGCATCGCTATCCAGGATGTTGCCCTTTGACAGTTCTAACAAACGCATTAAATGTAACTGCCCCAGTTATTGATTCTCAACATTAAACTTATCAGTCGCGCTCCAAAACGCATATGTTAATGAATGGACAGTTTATAGTTGCATTCCTCTTGATACGTTTCAATCAATATATAAATTAGTCTATTGTTCTTTGTTAGGCCGTACGATGTACTTTAGGTTGACTGATTCAGTTCCTTGTTCTCTGTTATGGAAAACTCAATAAGGCAAGATGTTTGGTTTAGTTCCATGCCTATCTAACTACCAAACATATAGTTTAACCTCTATTTTCTTATACGAAACCCCTTACGATAAAGGCAAGACCGCATTTAAGGTTGGGATAACATCATCCTAAGCTGTTTCCCAAAGAGCAGACTGAACAAAAACACACGGACTTGGCCACAAACTAAGTATGAAAACAAATATCGCCCGCTTGTTTGGCCCGTGATTTGGGGTTTCTGTGGGTACAGTGGTCTCAAGACACGAACCAACTTATCCTTTATCGCACTTTATCATCAATAAAAACCTTCAAAACCTGCCTTTTCTTAAACGAACAATTCCCTGGTATCAAGTAGCTGGATGTTTGGCTGTCATACCACAATGGTGTCTCGTTTACCAAAATAAACTCTACTGTATGTTCGCTTAAACCTACATTAAAACTACGAATTCTTGAGTGTTTTTAAGGGAACTTAGTTATTTTGAGACCTTGGGACGTTCTTGAGAAACGCATGCTTTGTAACATCTTCTGTCTTTGGTTCCCTGATTGCGTGACATGGACTTTGCCTGAACAGTTGATAATTGCCCTTCTTAAGATCCATGAGCACTGTCATGGGATCCTGTCATGGTCAAAACTACGAGGTTGGTGAACTGTAGCTGTCACGCTGTAAGTTTGTTTTTGACGGGGCTGTTGCTTTTGTCATGCAAATAGTGGCTTTTCGTTTTTACATGTTATACGAGTTAGAGCTGTTGCAGTGTCACTGCTGAAGACAACAATGGCATGAAGATTTGAGAGTTGTTTCGAGGTAAAATTGGGAAAGCGAGAGGAAAAAGAATTCTCATTCCTGAAAATATTCAAGATATATCTTGATTCCGTCTTTTTACACTTTGTTATCTTATTTGCCTTTGGCTTAGTTAATTCCATTCATCCTTCTTAGACTACTCTTATTCATTTCAATTAGTTCTGATCAGACGGTATCTTAACCCATGTTATTTTTAGCGATAAATTGAGAGAGTTTCCTCCTAAACAGATGTATCGTCATCCCAGAACTTTTAAGCAGTGCATCACGAATACTTTCTGTACTTTCTCCTCTTTATGTTCAATATTCTTACTTCATGGTGCTTTTTTGTTTTCAATTGCTTTGGAGGAAATTGCTTCAGGCATTGTATATTGAAACTTCAGTCGAAAGCATTAACTGCATTGTGTTTTATTCATGCATGCGATGTACTAATTTCTTCTTCTCTGTTTCCATTAGACCACCTTTTTCTCTCTCTTTTTCTCTTCTTTTGGAAGACAATGGTTTAAAAGTCTTTATCTTTTTCTTCTCTAGACGCTGTTAATCTTCCATAAGTTTGCTCTTTTAATGAAAATTTTCGGATAAAGAAAAGAGATCTACTATGTCTGGAGTTCTAGATTGTTCTGCTGGTGAACCGCCAGACTTTTCGACAAACTTGAAAAAAGTTAGTCTTATTTCTCCAAACCGAGGTCTAAGCCGATACTGGCCTTGGCTATTTCAGCTTTTCCACTCTCTTGCTAGGAATTATTCATCTGTAGTAGTCCTGATTTCGGCCAAATGGATCTCAATGTCATGATGGGAGGTCGCTCCTACCAAGATAGAAAAGAAAGCAAGTCAGAAAACAAAACACTTCCCAACGAATATTGCTCCTTAATATAATAACAGAAAGTTCTTATGGAATAAAGAAGATGAAAAAATGTTTTTACTGTCTCAGTATTTCATTGATGCTTCAAAAAGACAGAAAGGAATCTTTCAATCCTTAGAAATATTAAAATCAATCTCATCTCCAAACCCGGACAGCCATAATTTCTGTTAAAGCGAATTATTTTGGCGAGTGAAAGTAGCCTATTCTTATGATATTTACGATTATGTTGGCTTTATTCTGACTACTAGCGTGGGAAACGAAGCTTCGAAACAAACATGAAGCATGTTCCAGAGCCATCCTTATTAAATCAGCCCCATCAACAACAATGTATCCCTAAGATTGAGAGAAGCTAAAACTGAAAGAAAAACGCATTACAATGACCATTTATTCCCCCTGAAAAGCAAGTTTTCCTTTCCTGTCATCATGAAAGTGTTTCAAAGGCAGTTAATTGATTTTCCAGTCTGCTACTGCCCATTTTGCCGCAAGCTGAATGTCGAGCAGTTGTTGATCATAACGTCCACCGACAAGGAACTTTCTTTGTACGACTTTACATGTTTATTGTGATCAAGTTTATTCACGTTATATCTCCGCTTTCCCCTTCTCCACCTCCGTCTATTGAAATGAGAGAGCGAAGTACCTGTTGTATATTGAAACAAAACACACCATGGGATACCGAGTAATACGGGTCGTTTTACTTGACATGCTGCGACTTGTAATTATTTTTGTACGTAACGTGTCTTAGGGATGATTCATCGACGGTTTGAATTCAATTATTATTACTTTCATTTTCGCGGAGAGCTAGAGACAAACAAATCCTATTTCCTCGTTGCTTGGAATAGAACAACAATAGCACTGAATCCTCCAGCCACGTGCAAGCAGCCGGAAGAACTCATTGAGATCAATTTCCGGTCGAACAGAGTTAAGCAGAGTTAACAGTTCCTGTTATTCCACCGAAGAAGGTTTTATATCCCGTTATTCACATTTGAGTTGTGACTATTCTCGTTGCTGGTTTACCAAATGCTTGAGCGATAAGCTCGAAAGCTTGAAGCCCACAGCCCTTCATTATTTTTCACAGCTGCTTCTCATAATTAATAGCTTTTCCTCTAATTACAAAGGGGCTGCCTACATGAAGGATTGACCGGGTATTTCTGACGTTACTTAACCCATAACAGAACCTTATTGGAGTTATCAAGCTTTGGTTCAGTGCCTGCAGGTCCAAATTGAAATGAGAAACAGGCTGGTTTATCTGATAGGAGAGCTGATTAGATGCGATTTTATTTACGAAACAGCACTTTCTAAACGGGGAAGATGGTTTATCGAATTCCCACTTTGCCAAATAGAATCTTTTTTTTCCCGGCTTTTGCTTTTTTTTTTTTTTATTATTATTATCTCGAATTAGCAGTTCCTGATGATTTCATTTTTTCAATTGATATGCTACGAGAATGTCAAGATGGGATTGAATTAATAAAAAATCTGCATAAAATTTACTTTTACATTCGAATCTTGTTTTCAAAATGTAAGCTAGAATAGCTGTCTGTGAACCGATACTGATTTGTTAGTTTTTTCAATAAGTACTTGACGCTAGCACTTTTTAGGGTCAAATATCTTTCTTTTACGCAACCATAAACAGTATTTCAATAGTGTCAAAAAAAGTGAACTTCTATCTTGACATTCTATGTAATCTCAGACACTGTTACTCTTGGCAAATGTTTGCTTTCGAGACACAGGTATTAGACGAATACAATATTATCTAGATTAATTTCATTGCTAATTCAAAGACGCAGTTACTGTTGACTTTCCAAATAGGCTGCAAGCTGTTTGAACCTTCAGAGGCAATTCTACACTTGTTATCAAGGAAGGTCGACGCTTTCATTACACTATTTTTAAATGTTATCTCAGTGCTTGAGGAACAATTTAGTAATTACAGTCTTCCAAACAGAAACTTGGCCAGTGAGTTCTGAGTGGGCGGTATCGGTAACCGAAAGGCTTGTGTTTTTGTATTGAATGATAAAACTTAGGATTTTGTCAACTACCTTGCGTTTCTTTTTTAATGAGACATTGATCTCTACTTTCTAATCAATTCTCCTTGCTGTCTGGATTGTTAAGAAGTCGTCTTTTACCCCATTGAAGTACTTGTTGAATATGAATAGCCTTTTACGTGAAACTTTAATTTCGAGGGGTTTTGAATTGATGGGGAAAATGAGGGCATACACAAGCTACGTCCTGTTTAAGATGTGACATTTTTTCTGTTGTCTTCTGTTGCTAACGACGTGGAATTCTACCTTTTCTATATCGATACATATTGGTCCAAATCTTAGATAGGCAGTTCATATATAGACTAATGTATGGTGTAAGGAAAATCCATATCTTTTGAAGTAAATCTAATATTTTATATTTCACGTAATGCTCTCGCCATTGATCACGTTAGGGATGTAGCTGAATATGATTCATTGAATCCAAATTTGAATACCACAACGACTAGAATCAAATGCAATAAAAAAAGCCAAATGAGTTGCTAATGGCTAGAATCGAACACTCATCTGTTTTCCCCATTCAATTTCTGCCGACAAGAAACGTGCTACATTAGTTGTTTTATGATTAAATTCTTTATTTCGCAAATGAATGCATTTTAGTGATATTATAGAAATCATCTAACAGTGGGGGTAAGTGGGTGTGCGTTAAGGGTTACAAGGATTTTTTTAATATTAACCGCTCCTACGCATGCGCAGGTTGTGTTAATAGATATTGCCAGAAAACTTAAAACACGTTATGTCAGTATTCCATGTACTTTTTGCCGGACTTCGACCATTCCTAACCGAGCAAAATGGAGGGATTGAAACATCATAACCAAACAAGTCAGTGGACAGAGAGTCTAATTCAAGGACTTAATTGATCGGTCATTGCTATTACAGGGGGGGGTACATTTTCCATTTGATGTGCATGTTTTTAAGAGGGCCTCCCCTTTCCTACTACAGAGAAATTGTTGCACCTCATAATATCTTACATAAATTGATATGATCCCCCTCAAAAACCTGCACAGATTTTTGTGACCTTACCCTTTGAGTTTGCATGAAAAATTATGACTCTCCCAAAGAACAGTTAGTGATTTCTGGGTAACATGACAAAGAATGGCCTCTATCAAAACTAGGATCACAAACCAATACGAGTAGACCTTACCCAAAATTGCCTTGACTTGAATTAACACGAAATGATGGCATCAAGTCGAGTTAAGTGTGAAAAATTGTGTATGCATTTATTGTATTACTGTCTTCTCCAATCTCCACTTGAAACCATTGTTTCATAGTCTTAATGTTTCAAGACTAGACGCCTTGTGCCTATGGATTGGGGTGGTTTAATTATTATCTCATATATTTAGTATAATAATTAATGAAATGAAATTAATTAAAGAATGGATGGATGGATAGATAAATGGTGCATGGATGCATGGATAGACGGATGGGTGAACATCCAGCACATTTTTATGGACCGTTGAGTGCACTAGGAAACAGAAGCTTTAGAATGGATGTGGTACTTATGGATGCTAGGCCTCTGCGAAAGAGTAGACATGCCGGTTATTTCAATTCTATGTCGATGTGCTTGAATTAAATCGAGTTGCACGATGCTTCGAAATGAAACATCCTACAGACACAATCATGCATGAAAAAGAACACCTAGATCAAATAATTTAAAAGAGACTAACAAATACCATGAATTACAACAAGAAATTCAGTCCTAAACTCATACGATATCAAGCAAAAAAAGCTGGTAATACTCTTAACGTGTTGCTTTGCACAAAACGTCAGCTATGTCAATATATCTGTGACTTATTATCGATTTTGTCTGCGTTTTGAAAGACTGTTCATGACAATCTATTCTGCTCTCACGCTCCAATAATCCACTAAGAAAAACCAAGGATGTCGATCAAGTGCATTCAGCTGATTAAGTAAATAAGATAGGTTCAGAGCACGTACCACTGAATGCTAGACTGTGACTTTAGCTGGAAAACCCAAACAAATCCACATGAAAATCAAAAAATACGGTGCCTTTATGGCTAGAAAATTTTCAAAAGCCTCAAGCTAAACATATTTGAAAAGTAAAGTATTCTGGTAAACGTTATTGGGAATAAGTTGAGTTGTACCGTAATACCACATGACCACTACGATCCAGTATTTTCAATCGACAAGTGCCTTCTAGTTTATTCTCGTTTAAACTACTCACCCGAGACTGATATATTATTGAAAAGCTTGGAATAACAACATGGTTGCTTTCAAAAAACATTGTCGGTTCAAATTTTGAGTTATTCTTTTAGCAAATACTTAAAAAATGATGGAAAAAATGTTGCTAAATAAACCTTATAAGCTAATGCACCTCGGTAATTTCTTTAAGGTGATCAAAATATCAAAATATTCAACATTTGCACTAGTAAATATTTATAAGATTATTTATGAATGCTCCACTACAGTGTCGCACCTTATCGTGACTCCTTACTTTTTAAAAACTGTGTGGTATTTTCATGTTTGTTTAGTGTTTTTCATTAACTTTGGCCCCTCTTTTCAATCCATCATTGACCCTTCACTGAAATAATATAGAGAAATCCACACTCCATGAAATAGTAATTAGAAAATGACCTTCACACTTGTAAAACACGGACTTTACAATATATGTATAGCAGGCCTAGTGTTTTTGATAGTAATTGACATTTGTCGAAGTGGTGGACTACAGGGATGGTTAATACTTCTCGTCACACGATTTAAGAAACTAGTTGAAAAAAAGCATCAACACTATAGGTAAGGTTGAATATGAAATAGTTTTGGTTATATTCCTGTTGCGTGCTATATAAAACAAAAAATATAAGTGTCAGCCTTTGTTTTTAGTGTTATTATTTATTATTATACCATAATCATCATAGCCATTATTATTCATTACCCGAATCACCTTCATCTTTCATCACCGCCATCGCCACATCAACCATCATCACCACTACCATCACCACCACCACCATCATCATCAACTTACATAACACCAGCAGAAGCAGTGTCTTCAAACCGTTCCTTCAACACTAGCGGCAGCAGCAGCATTTTCATTATCACAAGCAGCAATATCATCATCATCATCATCACCACCACCATCATCAACGTACACTTTAACATCATCAGCAGTAGCACCCTTAAACCGTTCCTTCAACATCCATCATCATCAGCAGCAGCATCCAGCAACAAAACCAACATTATCACATGAAGCAATACCATTCATCATCACGATCATTTTTTCCTCAATCCAACATACTGATCTTAATAACCATAATCATCATGGATTAATATTCCAAATCATGCAGAACCTGCAACTGCGCTTTGGATCAAGGGTTTCAAGGGCTCAAGAATTCAAAATTTCTTATTTGACCTTTATTGATTATCTTTTCATTTTAACAATTACACGAGCTATAGTGGCTTGAAGCGCAATTCGATGACATTTGAAATTATAAAAACAGTTTCGCCTAGAATTGTTGATCTTCATTTACGTTATACAAAGAAATTACTTCATTTCCAAACCTCTAGTTATATTTTGATATTTGAATATACAAAATCAGTTGGATAAAAAAATTATATTACTGGTATATCTAGGAATAATAAGTTTCTTTCCTGTGTTGCCACAGGGTCATTCTTAATGCTATAATTGTGCGGCATACATCATAAACTAAGAGTAAATCATAATTTCTCTATTTTACACTGTCCTCATTTGCTTGCTGGATCATGATTTTGCTTACTAGATCTTGGGCTTTTTTCTATCTTTTTTCTTTTCTTTCGTTTTTCCCCTTTTCATTTTTTCTTTTTGGAAGCAATTCCCAAAGCAGTTCAATTTGGAGGACAAAAACAATATTGATTTTACCCTTCTCGGAATGAAAATATTCCCCATTGTTTAATTTGTCCCCAAAATTGAAATGCTGCAAGAGGTGCCCGTCGAAAATACTTCTAATGCACTTGTACATATGTAAAAGTTACTGTGTCAAGATCTTTTCTTTTCCAACTCTTTTTCCATTTTCCCCTTTTTCACTGCGTTCTTTGAACCAGAGTTAACACTTTACGAGAGCGTCATTAAAGTCACAAAATCCCAAACGACTAGCGAATGGCAAAAGTTTGGAAAGTCATCATAACTGATCAAAGCATTCAAATTGCCTACCAAGATAAGTTCAAGAGCTTTTTGCCAAAATGATCACAGACAAAATCGAGCGCTGAGAGCTACTCGATATCTAGAAAAATTAGATTGCAATCTTCAGGCTTTAATTAAGACCGTTGCCTTCAGGCATGTTCCCAAAAACATCAAATAGGAAAACGTCTCGCCATTTTTCATGTGATCGACTCTTTATTTCACCAATTAGACAATCTTTTTATCAACTAAAATATGCATGAAAAAACAAAAGAGAATAATCGTTTTCGAGCTGAATTATAATCTTCGACTTTCTTGTATGATTTGGGGAAGAAAATTTGAAGACGTTTTTGCCATAACGGTTGGAAGTCGTGGCATAATGTTGTATGTTCATTATGAACTATATGTTTGTTATGTTTGTTCAGACCAAAGGCTAGCGGCAGGACAATGATTTTGTAAAATTAATCTTACATTTGAAGCACAATAATCTTGATATGAACACCAAAATATCCTCGGGTTGTTGAAGAATTGAACGTACAATGTCAAGTAAACGAATAATCAAGAAAGAAAGTTAGTAGGATGTCCTTTCTGAGGGGCTGTCCTCCACTGGTTTATTTAACTCAACAAGGAAAAACAAACACAAGAATTCAATAACTTGTATAGCTCTCTTCTACTGATATCCTTGTGTTTACAAAACAAACTGTGTAGTGTAGATAGAGGAGAATCAAGTTCAGTCTGTTCAACAGCAATCAAACCGGCAACACTGACCCTAAATGAAACCACAGAAATACTTTTTTGAACAAACATTTCACTGATTCTCGTCGTCTTCTCTCTTCAATTGACAAATATCTTGGGTACTGGATTTAGATTTATTATTATTATTTTGCACGAATGGCCTATGGGCATTACCAGAACGGTATAATCTTGTTGTAAGGCAATTTTGATAGTAGTATTAATATATCGAAATGGTTGCTCTCTGAAGATTCAAAGCCGTGAGATGTCTCACGGAAACTTTTCCTGATGTCATTTTTAAAGTCTCTGGATACTTAACGAAAACCTCGCCGCGCATTTTATTAGTTATACTCTATTGATAGTACAGTTAAAGTAATCCTTGGACTTGGCTGTTGTTGTTTAGTGAAAACATATCAAAACTGGCTTAGATCAGTTGCAAAAATAAACCTTAAACTTGTATTAGTAAAGGGACTGACTTTATACAGCACGGAGAAAAGCGAGAGAACTAAAGAACTACTTGGAAGTTTTTGCACTTATAACTTGCTTCTTTTTAATTTTGCATTTAGACTATTATTCAGTCCTTCCCACATCAAATATTCAAGAGATCAATAAGTTCAAGAATAATTCCTTAAAAATTACGAAGTCTTGCGGACACTGTAAACAATCTTTTTACATTTGACTGCCGAGTATTTTTGTCGCTTCTGGGGCTAGATTTCACAGAAAGTTCTTAAATTGTACATGATAGAATATTGATATTCGTATAGCTATAGTTATTTTAATAACATACACTTAATCAAGGAATCTTCAAAGAAAATCAAAGGTTTGTTTTTCTCGTATTTTAGAATCAACTTGTATGACACCATGAAAACAGATGGACGACACGTACATCGATTCGATTCAATTTTTGTACTAAAATTTCAAGTCTATAAACTAGTAACTCTCCTTATGCTGCTTTTCTAGTTCTTATGAATTTTAGTCTTTTAGATTCTTTCCGATATATTTTATATATTTTAAGAAGTATTGAAGTTGACTTGACGAAAATTAGCAAGATTGACTGAGCCGTGTTGTTTTTATTTCTCGCTAACTCTCTCTTTTTTCCACTCACGGGCAAGTCTTGTCGAAATAAAATCACTTGTACAGTGCTCTGAAGATATTATTTCGAGAGAGATTTCCGCTTTGGTACTTGAGTAACAGCCTTGTATTGTAAACCTATCTTAAGATGTGTTTTGATGGACAATAATGGATATTTATACAACCTTCGTTATGGCTGCGAAGAAACGGAATGGCTTCCGGATTAGGAACATTTTTTTTAAGCATTTTCCAAATTAATTGCTGTATTTGCTTATGTTCTTCTTTTCAACGAGTCTAAATAATGTCTGGCACTTTTAAGCTGTGTTTTACTGAGAAATAAGATGGTGTGTGGTTTAAAACCAAAAAAAGCTTAAAGCAGAGGACTAGAAAGTGCTTTTCCCTAAGGGGATTAATATCATTAACACTTGAAAGCTCTCTCACAATATAACTAAAACACACACAGCTCAAATCAAACTGAAACCAATGCTCTGGCGATTGCTGGCAAATTAATACCACCTCACTATATCGACCGTAAATCTACCGTTCAAGTATTGAGTCATGTCTGTTTATCGACAACTGATTCAATGGCAGAACTCGTAGTTTTAATCCAATCTACCGACTCCTCAAGCTTGAGTAGCTAACTTAAATATCTAAGAATAGCAAGAAAAGAGCTAAACGTTAACTTTATCATGTTCGGATATGATTCCTCTACGATCTAGGAGGGATTTTAGGAGCTTTTAACCTCTTTTTAGCTAATATAAATTCTTTAGTTTAAGCATTGAAGGCGTTCGCTTACTCTTATGAAAAGATAACTGACCTTATTGGCATTTTAGCAAGTGTACAACATTGTTTGAAGCTGGATATTTGTTTTCCTAGAAAAAAAAGGAAAGTGTTCTTTTAAAACCGAATCAAAATATTGGGGAAAAATATTATGGTTGACTGAATACGAAATCCCGAACTATATTTTGGGATTTTGCCTGGTGCAGTTTCTTAAACAGAGATATTTCTTTTCTGCAGGGACAGAGACAGAATTTTTTGAGTGGCTGTAACATTTATGTCCAGCACTTGAGAACCAAAAGCATATATTAAACCCGCCATTGACTGTACGTTGCTCATTTCAGGGGGGTTCGCACCCGCTGCGCCACTCCGCCCAGTGTATTGAATTTTTGAGAATTATAAATCCGATCACATCAGCTTGTTTGTTTTTCATCTCTCCTGGCTACTCTTTGAACTGTTTAGAATTTCCGTGAGCTTTCTTGGACATTCACATTAGTTCGGTAAACCACGTTTCGCGTGCTGCACAATGTGGTATGTTTGACTAGTAAAATATCAGCTTTGGAAAAGCCGACTTTGTCACGATCTGCCCGGCTTGGGTGGTAGTTTAATAGAAACAAATTAACCCAGATTTTAGCGATTTTTCTCCTTTACACAAATCATGCAACTTGGTGATATCTTCAGAGTGTTCAATAACCAGTAGTTGAGAACTAGCTAGGACATCACGTTTTCTGCCAAGTCTAGTTTTCAGTGAAACCTCCGTGGTTATGTGAGATATATTTTCCAAACAAAGTCGAGAAGTGATAGTAAAACAAATTTCTTAACTGGTATAGGGCATTTTAAAAATATATTCTGATGGCGTGCTCTTAGTAAATTGAAGTTGTAACCTCGGCCAAGATATGAGTACTTTTGCTGACCAACAAACTGATTTTATTACGAAGTTATATACTTAATCTGTATTTCAACCAGACACACTCGATGCCACATGGTCTGCCTATGTTTTCCTAGAGGAGGTCCGTTTTGTTTTTTCTTGCAAAGCTGTTTGAAAAAATGTTTTGTGGTTTGGATTCGCGTGCTGGTGATATCGCTCTCATCTGTTGCTGCGCCGTAAATGATGTTCTTTGATCATTTTTATTGATTGTGTGAATCGTGATCGTCCGGGCGAGTGTTGCCTTGAGAAAGAATGTTCTTGGTGGCGACTGACGTTTCGACAACTTGTGCGGATGTCATTTTCAGGGTCTAGAAATGTCGATTGTTATATATACCATCGACTGTCTTTCGTTTTCTCAACAGGCTCTGGGATGGCTTCCGTTCAGGTTGTCTCATCGTCACTCCACCACTCCGCACCCGGACGATTACACTTCACAATCAACGCCACCTCATGGGTTCAAACCATTTACTCTTGATTATTTTTATCTCTGTTGCTTTTTGTATTTTCATTTTCTTATCGTGATTCGGGAGTAACTGGTCAACCTTCGCCTTCACCACTTTCTGATATCATCGAGCCGAAGGCGTACTTCTAAACCGCATTCGTAGGGAAAAAAAAGTACTGCTAAGAAGAACCATTAAGATGAAAAAGTAATGGTGATAAGACTAAAACTTTACTCAAAATGTTTTTAAAGTGAAAGGGAATTATTTTGAGGACGTTTCATTAGACTCGCGCACAACCTTTTGACCCAACTTAATCAGCTCTTTTGTTAGTTAGAGTTTATTCCTAGTTGGTCTTTCAGTCAGTGGGTCAGTCAGTCAGTCAGTCAGCGGTTAGTCGATCAGTCAGTCAGCCAGCCAGCCAGTCAGCCAGTCAGCCAGTCAGTCAGCCAGTCAGTCAGGCAGTTGGTTAGTCAGGCAGTGGGTCAGTCAGTCAGTCAGCCCAGGTGTTTTCTTTATTCTTTTCGTAGTTGTATAAAATTTCTTATAAGGTTATTGGACTAAATCAAACTAAACACTAATCCGCGAAAGCCCTCAGAATGATTTTTGAAATTTATTATGTCATTTGACATATTTGAACTTCGACTACTTTGATTACTGTGTTATATTAAAACTGGAAATGCCTTTGAACAGTGAAGAAAGGTCAACTATAAAACAAATCAACAGATAGAATTAAACTTCATACAATAGACACTGAGGCAGGCAGGCAGGCAGGCAGATGGAGGGATGGAGGGATGGAGGGATGGAGGGATGGAGGGATGGAGGGATGGATGGATGGAGGGGTGGAATAATCGATGGATGGAGGGATGGAATAATCGATGGATGGAGGGATGGAATAATCGATGGATGGAGGGATGGAATAAATCAATGGATGGAGGGATGGAATAAATCAATGGATGGAGGGATTGATGAATGAATGAATGAATAGGTCGATGAATGTATAAACTGACTTTATGAATGAACGGGTAGATGGAAGGATGGATGGTTAAACGAATGGATGAAAGCAGAGATGAAGGAAATAGGAAAAAAGATAAGGATAGATAGATGGATAAATTGATGGGCTACAGGGCTGGTGGTTTGGTGGATGCATGGAAAGTTGAATGAATGAATGGACGAATAGATGGATAAGTGAATGGATGAATGAGTGAATAGATGGAAAGATGCATAAACAATCCTTGTGTAATTAACACTATATCTTAAGACCCGAATTTTCATGTTTCTTCTACGCATTTGTTAAATAGTAATCACACCAAAACAAGCTTAAAAATCCATTAAAATCATGAAATATGTAAATAAAACGATTCATATTGCTTTATGTTTACACTCTCAATGGCGTTACATCAATAAACATCTTGCAGCAAAGCCAATATCTGAAGTGCTTTGTAGACAACCAGTTCCTCTTGCTGCACATGGCAGCCTTGTTTAGCATATAAACTACAATGACTGGCACCTGTTATCGTCGTAAAAAGGGTGATATCTTAAAAGAACTTGGAAACCAAAACACCAAAACACAGAGAATCTTCCGTTTGTTTTTAGTTAGAGTTTTATCAAGTATTCTATCAAGCATCTTCAACTTCAAATCTTATGGTTTCTTACATTTTCTTAATTCAACTGAACTCTAATGGATTTGAAAAGGCATACCACCTCTGTTTTAGTGTTCAATTTCACTCGGAGTGAATAATCTGTGTTAAACACTTTTAAAACATGCGTGATAAGTTGATGAATTCCTTCTTATACGGTTCTTAAGCAGCTGGTAGATGAAGCTTACATTTCCTTAAATATGTCGTTGTGTGTGTGTGTGTGTGTGTGTGTGTGTGTGGTGTGTATGTGTGGTGTGTGTATGTGTGGTGTGTGGGAAAAGTATTGAATGCTTTCAATAAAAGCTTTCATTTCTCTATAGCTCCTTAAAACCTAATCCTAACTGAAATGTAAAACGTATTTTTTTTCTATAAAGATCCTCGAAGTAAGCCAAAGGTTTTATCACTAGAGTAGATAATTTTTTGAGGGTTCAAACTATTTGTTGTATTCCTATAAGCTTCGGAATAAGTAAGCAGTGTTTTTCTTTAAACAAAATACTGAATCACAATCAGATACCAAGATGGCGCCTTCACTGGTAGCTAGTGTATAATACAGTTATTCCAACTAGAACTACGGGAAAGACGGAAGTAAAAAAAAGTAGAATGAAAAGAAGCGAAAAAGGAGGAAACATTTATATAAACCCTTAGAAAAATTCTTGTTCATGATGTCGAAAAATAGGCTTAATTTTGGTGGCAATCTTTTACTTGTTACAGCAGGTCATTACAAGTCAGACGACACAGGGTCAGTATAACGTATCTCTTCTGCTCCAAACGAATCTGACCTGTTTTTTCAAGATTAAATATAGCTCAAATTAGAATTCCAAATGCATTTGTGTGCACCTTCAATGGTATGAAAACCTCATTGCTTTATCGCTAGTAGTTTTAGATCCAAAATTTTGCACACGTTTAAAGTTAATAGATCAAACACTGTGCAGCTGAAGTTGTTGAGGATTTGGTCTATTTGCTAGAAGTTTCTACAGTATATCGTTTTTAGATGAGTTTTGTTGAGCCTTTAGAAATATCACGTAGGATTCTTGAGATAACATTTAGTAATCGAATTCGAAAAGCCTAAATGCGAACGCATTATACGTGTAAACCGAGGTGGGTTTTGGTTTTATTTCTGGAATAGAGGACTCAGTGTTTTAAAAGAATATTTCAGATATGTCTCTAAACCAAAAGCCGATAGCCGAATCATTCGTTCCTGAAACAAAACAAGGTATTGCCTTTTTCAGTTAGGCTTAGTGAAGCAAAGAAAGCGGGCACCTTGACTTTCAGAGGTTGGTATTAACCATGACTAGTTTTAAAGCTATTATATATCGGTACAAGGCTAGTGGAACTATCCGCACTAAATGATCTATTCTAGAAAATTAACATGTTGAGTAGCCTTAACTTTCGCTTTTAACAATCTCGCTCTACTTACATTTTTCGCTGTAGCGGCAGAGTTCTCCTCCGAGTAGTTTTCAACTTAAATGTTTAAGTTAGAAGAGTCGTCCAAGCATAAAATTGGAAGTGTGTGGCAATTTTTGCTCATTTCGAAGCCTTCCCTCCTTAAAGTTCAAGGATTGTTCAAGTAGACAAACTAAGAGTTTTGCGTTCTCTCTTCCAGAGAGACCTAGAGCGTCCACTAAAGATCGTGATTTGACTCTTTCTAGTTGGTTTGTTTTGTGTTTAGGGCAATGGGTCGTATCTAACAATATGGCTGGTTTATTCAAATCTCTTGTTTAAGGTCGCCTAAGTCATTTTTTCGCGCCTTCCCTGGCTTTTGTTCGACGCTTTTTCAGTGGACTGTCTGGACATTCGTAACCTTTGTATGAACGCCAGACGATGAGTCATAATTTGAACAACAAACCAACACTTCTGGTAGCGTTGCTTTCATTTAATCGGCTGCAATCTCGCTTAAGACTTAGACCTTTCTTCTCGTTTCACAAACCTCCTGCGCGCTTCCGAACAAACAAGCAAAGAAAAACTTCAACTTCAACCTACTTTCCTATCAATGCACCTAAACTAGAAATGAATTTTTACGAAGTTTTGAGTCGCATAACAAGTGCGCAACTCAAATAAAACTCTTTACGCCCGAGTTAATCTGACCAGAAAATTACAGACACTACAGTACAGCTCCCGAACAATCAGACAAATTGGTAATCCAATATAACGCATAGGTAACCCTTACCCTAAGATTATATTCTCCCTAAGGCCATCTCATACATCAAAGCGCACCGAAATGGCATCTGCGTTGATTAGGAGGGGCAGTTGGCGTGTTGGAGTCTTTGGTGTTAAGTGGTCTACACACCACGCATCTCTATCGTGGATGATATCCATACCTGTCTCTCAACAACCACCGGTTATTTGGATTTCAAATTACTGTTAAGTCTTGACAGGACAATGGTTAGGGTCGATGGTTAATTCGACATGGATTTTGTTACAAATAATGAAAGAAAAATTTCCAAGTGAGACTAGCTTGTTTTCTCAGCACGCGTTTTGAATCAAAATTGCTTGAATGTACGCGTATTAGTATCCAGACTAGAATCGTTGAATTAGGCTCTTACTTTGTAGGAGTGCGCAATATCACAGTGTCTACTGTTTATCGTTATTGTACTCTGGTGTCTGTAATCTTTGAAGTGGACGTTTTTGCGTAAGCTCTCTGTAAAGTCAAGTGGCTCACTTTTTGTTCAGCTCTCAACGTATCAGATTGTTCTCAAGTGTGCGTGTGCGCATCTGACTCTATAACATGCGCAGAGAATACGCGTTCGTGTAGGCCATTCTTTTCTGTTGTCTAATTTGTGTGCTTAAGGGAGCCTTCCGTTAGAGCGAATCAGCCCGAAAGAGTGCGACTTTGTTAGGAGTAGCTTAAGTGTCATATCATGAAATTCTTTTTCTATTATAATTAAGTACATTTACTTTTTCATATAGTTATTTTCTTTCTTGAATGACCATGTGTAGAGCGTCTAGTATATGATTCTTTTGTTGTCTGCCTACATGCGCAGAACATGTCTAAGCGTTTGCAATGTCACAATATTATCGATGTGTAATGTCCAGCAAGAGAAGACTGCACCCTGTTCTCACTGTGCAATAAAAACGCCAACATATTTTACGTCAGCTCCTATGCATTGGGATATCAGTTTCAAGCTGCGTCTGTTCAACAGATCCTTCCGGCCTTTTTCTATACGAGACCTAAACTAGGAGTATCCCACAACCTGAACTAGGAGTATTCCGCAACCTGAACTAGGAGAGGATCCCGCAACCTGAACCAGGAGGATCCCGTAACCTGAACGAGGAGGATCCCGTAACCTGAACTAGGAGTATCCCACAACCTGAACCAGGAGGATCCCGCAACCTGAACCAGGAGGATCCCGCAACCTGAACCAGGAGGATCCCGCAACCTGAACTAGGAGGATCCCACAACCTGAACCAGGAGGATCCCACAACCTGAACCAGGAGGATCCCACAACCTGAACTAGGAGGATCCCGCAACCTGAACCAGGAGGATCCCACAACCTGAACTAGGAGGATCCCACAACCTGAACTAGGAGGATCCCACGGCAACCTGAACTAGGAGGATCCCAAACTTCGTTTATTTAAAATGTATATTAAAAACGTCGCTAAAGAAAACTATATAAAGTAAGATATAAGGCTGTTGTCGAAATTGTTCACTAAAAACTAGGCAATCCTTGTATTTTATTTTACTTGTGAAACAGTTTTCTTTTTAAGCCTTGCATAACGTCGGTGATACTCTATTCTCGTGTTTATAGTTTGCATCTAACAACATTTGCGCATGCGTAGCCCTGGCCTGAAATAGTTTTTGGTTTTCAAAACTTGTCCCACATGGAGTAACGCTCTAGCATGGATGGCATATTCACCAGTTACATGCGCACATCACGGGGTTTGTCCCTGATCATAGCAAGGGGTTAATCATACATGGTCTAGGGGCCGACTAACCTCTCCCTTCAGGCCTTAAGCCCTACTTCTGGCCGAGCTCCCTGATCATACAGACCTGGGATAGCGGAGTTGGGGCCGAAACCTCCAGCTGAACCGTAAAGCCATACGACGCTCCAGCAATCGAGTCTGGAAGTATGGTCCCGAATTTTCTTTTTATAATCAACAAAAAATAAAGCAAGAAAGAGTTCGACAAAAATAGTTGTATATATTTCTATCAAGGCGTTTTCGATTGATCTTAAGCATGCGCAAAGGGACTCGAGAACGGCGCATTCCTTCGGCTTCGTTTGTGGTTGAATATTTTCTTCTCACCTCTCTGGTTCATCTTGTTGAATGATACGAACAACCGCGCGTTTAACTGCTAATACCATTGTATCTATAAACATAACTTTCTAATAGACCGATCCCGCGATCCATAAATACTGTTGCTACGTCGGACAAGCCAAAACTTTAAATCGAGATTGCGCTATGAAGTAAATGTCGATTAGTGCTAAAAATCATGTACGGTTTAGATTTATTTTGTGTAACGCGGGAAAACATTGACACAAATAGCCAATAAATGTTTAAATGAAATCGAGAAGTTTGTAGTTTTGTTTGTCCTCCATATTCCTTTGGGGAAAACTTTACGCTCTCATTGGTTGAGCTGGTGTTGGCGGGATCGGTCTATTGCTTATGCATTTGTCTTCACCTTGAAATTTTTGATAGTAACGTCTCAATCATTGTTTAAAACGGTTCTAATTGAGAACGAAATATTACAACCGCGATGAAAATGATTTTAATAGCTAAAAACAGAGAAAGCTGCCTTAAATATTCCAAACTTTATTACGTTTTTATTTCTTACCCTTAAAGTCTTTGTAAACTTCATTCCTTGTTACTCTTACCCAATCATTAAGGCTAAAAGTACTAGCCAATCAAGAGCTTTATACTCAAACCAACTACCAATCAGAGCTCGTGATTAGCAACCAACAACAGATATCAGCCAATTAAAGTTATAAGTTCCATTTTTCAGGACTTAATACCAATTCCATACAATCATTACTTGTGCTTAAGGGATGATAAATACCAGCCAATCAGAGGTGAGATATATAGGAACCAGCTAGCCAATCAGAGCTGATGTACTAATAAACGAATCAATCATATAATGCGCCTGCCGTTTTGGTATTAAAAGTAGATCGATAAATATATGTTACAATAGAAACGAAACTTCTGATTACGTTCTACGCTACTTGTTCTACATAAAAATAGGATTTTAAACATCATATATATATATATCTGTAACACATTGCATGATGGTATCATTTTACTGTCACTACCAGAATGCTTTGTGAAAATCCTTTGTTATTCAGATATTTCTACTCTCCAGGTATTAGAGACAACTGGTAAAACTTGCCTGACAATAGAAGCCGCTCAAAGCATTCTGGTCTTTGGTAGTAAATTACGTCATCATGCAAATGGCCTATTGAGACGCCTATGAGAGGTGTTGACAATATTCTTTTTAGACCTGCTCATTATTTATGCCTTGAAGGGGGGGGGGGGGGAGGGGGGGGGGGGGGGG
>JAAAQI020177002.1:0-23125 GCA_011800005.2 Stichodactyla mertensii
GCAAGTGTGAAAGTCAAATTTGCATATTTTTATAATAGCAAGAAGACAGGACTTGGAGCATGCGCAGACGTTTTTCCGTCGTGTCGGACTAACTAACACCCCTCCGGAGTGTCTGCAGTTGACATGCGCTGGCAGGTTTTATTTGATTTGATTTATTAATCCTAAAGCAGTTTAATCTCAAAAGAACATTGTAGATTTGGCGCGTAAATCTCAGGGTCCTTGGGAATGCGGTAAAACTCTACATCATTTTTTCCCCAAGCCTCGTATTCAAGCACTTCAGAACGAGTTTAGCCGAGCAAAAATATTAGTTTTTCTGCTGATCCAAATTTCACCTCTCCCAAAATACAAGGCGTTATATCTCAATAATCGTACTCACTGAGTTTTGGTCACATTTGATATTTTGTTCAACTACTGCTCTGGATCTTCCCTCAACATTTCTGTATCCTATTACCATATCAATTACAATGTTAAGTTAAAGTCCTTCCTATGTCGAGTGACGTATAGGGTGGCGCCTATCTCCGTATCCAGGGTCCAGGGGCCGGTCCGCTGGTGGCTCCGTGTGTTTAACTTCCATACCCCATACCATTTATGCCGAGTACCGAGCCGGCAGGTAGTATGTCCCATTGTTAACGTCTTTGGTATGACGCTGCCGGGGATCGAACCCGCGACCTCCCAGTCATGAAGCGGATACTCTACCACTAGGCCACGTGACTGGTTTCCATTAATTACAATGACAATAATACTAATCAATTCATCGACAAATCGTTTGATTGACAATGGTAAATGCCAGTTTATTAGTAGTACAGTTTAGCTTTAGAATCATCATTTTTGAAAGGCACGTTCTATTTCCCTTGGCACCTTATAATCCTGTGTCAAGTCCAGTCACCTTGTCACGTATAGTTTCCCCATCCATCACACTTTCTTTTTTTAGGATTGAACTAATAAAAAACATTGTTTGATTGATTTAAGTTTAGTTTATCTGTTCCAGCAAAGATAACAAATTGAGTATGATAACAGTCACTTGTTAAGCACTATAGCCTGAAATTTGTAAAGGAGAAAATGTAGGAAAACTAGAGTACCAAAGAGCTTAAAAAGCATTCAACGTCACAAATGGAAGAGTGTACTTTGAATCCTAGACGAAAATCTATTCATCATTCGGGTATATCATTTACTCTGCCAAACATTCTTGCACAAGAATAATCCATCTACCTTAGACATTAAAATGTTTAAAGCATCAGTACATAGATCTATAATTACGAATGTACGTTGTCCTTAAAGAGCTTCATTAGGTCCGAGCATTTTGATTGGGTTCACTGATTGAAACCGCAGCTGTTTGGAAGCGACCATAATTCTCGACATCAGACTCTAAATGACGGGCACACACTGACAACGAAAAGATTCGAACAGTGAAAAGTATTTGGACAAAATGCTATACAACGGGATCCACCGAACCGTGGGTTCGTCGGAAAAATTCGTACGATTGGTCCGCCCACAAATACAAAGGAAGGTGCTTTTAGATGCTCCGGTATAGCAGCCTAAATATTTAACCGCTGATGGGAAAAAAGTGGCACTTCTCTTTGATCTCTGTACACAAACTTTCAAAATCTACATCTTTCATAGAAGACTCATGTAAGAATAATTTTGTACTCTCTTTTTCTGCTCTTCGCCGTCGTATTTGATTTGGAACTCATTTTCTGTTTCCTATCTTTACATCTAATCTAAACAGTAACACATTCCTTCGTGTTTGTGGGCGGAGTTACAAACGTTTGTGGGCGGATCCCATTGTTCGAATTTTTCAGCGGTTCCGTGGATTCCGTAGTATCAATGCCCAGCAATTGGGTCCACGCGGTTTGTCTAGTGTCTAAGGGTGCTTTCCATTTAAATCAATCCTATCCGGTCGGAAACTCGTTTCCTAAAAACAACGATAAATGGTACGCGTGTCTTCCAACCAAAAAGAGCGGGAAAACATATATGGCACACGCGTCTACTGGAATAGCTGAAAAAGTGAATTACCTCGATCGGAAGAGTTTTCCGGAACTTTCCGATCGGAATGCCTATACCATTTGTTTTTCCAACCGGAATTTCCGGTTTTTCCAGTTAAATGGAAAGCACCCTAGGTCATTAGAAGGAATTGGTGTCTTACTCTACCAAGCGCTTTCAATCTAAAGAATTTGGCCAATCCAGGGATCCAATGCTAAGCCGAAGAATTCAAAAAATTTAAACAAAAATGACTTTTGGTCAATATTACCTAGCTTATTTATCATTCTTATATTAACTCCTAGAGCACACACACGTTTGGAAAAATTACTTTAAATAGAATTGTTAAAATTATTAAGACACGATAAGACCGCCTAGACGACTTTACTGGAACCTCAAGCTCCTCGATGCCATCCTCATCCAGTTAATCCAAACCTCCTTAAACCTCTCTCTTACAGTTTCCTTATTAACTTAGAGATACATTGACCGGCTTATGTCACTCATAGTGAGCTATATCTTCTATTAAAAACTGACGAGAGGCAGCAACGTACGATTAAATTTCAGTTTCATCGGTCGGCGGCTTTTGGTCGTCGTCGTTGAAGAAATCCATGACTCCTTTATCACCAGCGAACATTTCCTTGATGAGTTTTTCTTTGTCAGCATCAAATGGTTTGCTGTCATCGTCCTCGTGGGTCTCGGTCGTGGTCTCGACGGTCTCACCATCTCGCGTAATGGTAGTAGTGGTAGTTTCTACCCGTGTTACAGTGCGTCCGCCATCATCTTCTGTCACGGTTACGGTACGTACTTGAGTATGTTGTTCGGGGTCGTCGAACACAGCAGTTTCTAACGGGCCAGGTGACTTGCCTTCATCAAACATTTCCTCCATAGGTTCGTCAGAATTCAAGAACTCTGAAATCCTTTGGTGAGTGGTCTCCTCGCCGTTTCTTTCGTCGGGTACCGTCCGTGTGATGGTAGTCTCAGTGATGGTTATCGGTCCCTTGGAGTAACTGCTGTACGCCAGCCGTTTGAAATCAACGTCGTCGCGATCGATGTTCTTCAGGGCGTTTTCGAGCTTCGGCATATCTGGCTCTGGTTCTTTGGAGTCGCGCCACGTCTGGAGAACTTCTTCAGCACACTTGTGAGGTTCGTTGGAACTAGAAAGTGCAAAGTTGGCTTTATTTTGATGGGAATTTTCTCAACAGCTGATAGAATTACTCGTTATCAATCTTATTAACTTTTTACGTTGGTAGGAAATACGATGGCGCAAAAATCAGCGATCTGGGGTTGCAAAAGCCGGAAAAGCTTAAGTCTTTCTTGTTCCCTCTGTCTCCTCGACGCAAGCGCGGACTGGCGGTAAGGCATGTAATATTTCTTAACTGCGCACACACATTCTGCTTGGTATTCGGTCACTTACTTCCTATCTGCGATATCGTTCAGTTCATCATCACTAAAGCCTAGCTCCCGTCCCAAGTCCCTCCACTCATTAGCAACTTCCACGGCCACCAGAGTGAGTAGCGAGTCTGATAACAGAACACAAATGGGTTTTATCAAAACGAGGATCTTACTACAAACTTGCTGCTAACTTATTAACAGTTCACAGTGTTTCTTTGCGCAAGAGCGAAACTAGGATTTTTGCGTTGATATTCAGAGGCGGATCCAGGGAGGGGCAAAGGGGGGCTTAGCCCCCCCCTTTCAGCCATATATAGTTATGGTTTTATTTGATCAAAGTAATGGATTTCCAGTAAAATGAGCCATTTTTTCAGTCAAGGGCCCCCCCCCTATATTTTTGGCTAGATCCGTCCCTGATATTACGTAATTATTGGATGAGGTTCAGCATGATATCGTAAATTATCAAGACCGAGGTCTGTGTTATCTGCCGAAGCAGATAATTTTCTGCATTTTATATATATTTTTAATTTTATACATTTTGTAAGTTTATAGTCTTTTTAATATTTTACTTCTAGAAATCAAGTGCACGACAAGAACGTCGACTGCACATTAATACGTTTATCATGTCAAGTTCACAGGACGTCGAAGATTGGCTGTATGTTGCTATCCAATCATTGGCGAGTTATTTAGTAAAATGTATGATGTGTGACAATGCACCATACAGGCTAGGCTATTCTCAAGGTACAGGCCAATACAACATCCTTGAAGTTAAGGTTGACTTGAAAATTTAATGTTTTAATTCTCGATAGGACTAACCTGGTAGTCTTCTTGCGCCACTATCTTTCTTAAGATCCTATAAATAAATATGTTTTGGAATATTAAGAATTGGGAAAACTCTTGGATGAGTCCAGAACTTCAGGAGGTTCAATATCCAAGAAGCGTTGCAAAGTTGCAGCACTAAAGGTGCTGTTGCACTAGGCGATTTTCCTTGAAACCTCTCTTACAATTTTGTTGCGAGACAAGTTGCACGAGACATTCCCTAGTGTAACATACCAAACGTTTCTCGCAATTTTGTTGCCACAACCGTTACGAGAAGTAAAACTCAGAGCGACTCGCGCGACTATTACCTTTTCAGACAAGTTGATATTCAGGTTACAGATGGTTTGTATGTTTCCTTGTCTATCCTTCTTGGGTTCTTTGAGGAAGGCTAGCCTGCAGTTCATTGGTTGTTCGGGGTCCACTGCGCGCACCACCACAGACAGACGATTCTCCCGGAAGGCAAAGAAATTCAAGTGCATTGGCTCACGATTGACAGGAGTAAGGTTGCCAAGACAACGGATGTGAATAGGACGACCTTCAAAGACCTTTCAACAAATTTGAATTAGAGTGAGTTAATGGAAATTCAACGAACAACGTTTTATGTAAGGGCACTAAACGTTCATACTTTCCCCCCCCCCCCCCCCTCCCTCAGACGTCCGGTATCTGAAAAAAAGAAAAAAAACTAAAAGGCTTGGGCCTCGTCAGTAGAAAAATAGACATTATTGCTGTTTTTCATTACAGGTCACGTGTCATTTTCTTGAGGATTTTTCCTTTATGGTAAAGCTTAAGATACATTGATATGGAAAAACCCCAAACACATAATCTTATTCCCAAGTGTTCTGTATTGGGAAAACATTACGCCCAAGCGAATAAGGTCTATTTGACCCTCACATTTCAGTCCCATTTCAGACCACATGTCATGCTCTTGGGAATAAGATTCTTTGTTTGAGGTTCATACATAACGTATCTTCCCAAGCGCTACCGACAAAGAAATAAAACCCAAGGGAATGACACGTGGTCTAAAATGGGAAACATTACGCCCAAGTGGATTTGGTCTATCCTAAATCTAGCGATGAAATTACATACGACAACTCCATGGAGTAAGTCAATGAAGATAGTTGGGCATCTACAAAAAAATTCATATTGACTCATCAAATCAAGTAAGACACTGACCTCGACATCACGACTTCTTGCAACTTCAATAAATCCAGTCTGTCCTTCTAGAGTTTTGTCAACCTTGTCGTCAGTGATGCAGAAGATACGCAAACGCGCTTCTGTGCCATCAGCTGAGAACTTTGCAAATACGACAAACTTTGCGAGGTAAGGAACAGCAGCGAGCTTGCGGTAGATCAAGCGCGCGTCGGTGACAACGTTGTCGGGATTTCGTGTTTCGATAAGCCAGTATCTAAGAAAAGAAACAAGGAGTGTTTAGAAGATATTAATGGAAACTCTAGCATAATTATGTCAATAGACCTACTAGGCTTGGGCTTAATGTTGTCCCATTTCACGATTCTTTGTTTGAGGCTCATCCACATTAACGTATCTTCTCAAGCATTTCTGAGAATCAAAGATGAAAAACCCAAGGGAATGACACATGATCTGAAATGGGGATACACTACGCCCAAGCCGACGAGGTCTATGATTGCGCCATTTACGAAGACCCCGTCCACACTAATGCGTTTTCGTTTGAAAACGCATACTTTTCGATGCGTTTTGGTCTTGCGTCCACACTAAAACGATCGAAAACGCATAAATTTGAAAACGCTTTTCAAAGTGGAGACATCTGAAAACGGAGGCCTATCGTATTTTAGTAGTGGACGGGCGAAAACGCTGTGAATTCTCGATACGTTTTCGGTGAGACGAAAACGGAGCCTTTCGAAAACGCATTAGCGTGGACGGAGTCAAAAAGAATGCTTCGCGAATTTCTTTTCTGATTCCATTTTCACCATTCCATTTTCACCATTCCATTTAATTTGAATCGTGATTTTCAGCTGAACCTTCCCTATCTTGATTTAGCAAAGTTCTCAAATCAAGACTGTCAAAGAAGACAAAGTCCTTCCATAGTTAGCATGGGTTGTGTAGCAAGGTGGCTTGCTTCACCACTATATTTTTCAGGCACTTCCTCTATCCATTTTTCGACGTTTTGGTAGGTAAAAGTAGAAGAAACGACAGAAATGCATTGGCCGAAAAGCAGGAGGGAGGAAGTACAGTGATGTTGTACTCTCGGATAAGGACGTGAAATGCGCTATGAGCCCCGCTCCATATTAAAATGAGGGTGTGATTTCTTTTGAGTTTTTGTAATAAATTTGTCCAACTCACCTCGCAGGTCTGTTGATAGTAAAGGTAGCACTGTCCCCAACAACTGTCAACGGTGTACTATCAGTAATATCTTGCCACTGGTATGACGGGGTTTTAGGTTCACCGTTGGTATCTTTTGGGAAGCAGCAGAGTAGTCGTAGAGATGGTTGAATATCAACGTTTGATGCGCCTGCGTAGACAGGACAAGGGATGGCCACAGATACTGGCTTATTAAAAGTGATATTGTTTGGTTCCAGGGTCACTACTGGGCTGACGGTCACCCATTCCTCTAGATTGTTGAAATTCTCATCCACTGGTTGCACCTGATGATATCAAAGAAACAAATTATCCACTACTGAAAGGAATCTTGCACACGCGCACTCTCACTCGTGCAGTATATGTTAATAAGCGCAGTCATGTGAAATCTTCTATTAGAAAATATTTTTATTTAAGTGCCTGTTCGTCAGAGCACTTCCGCACTAATTGGCGTCACTATCACTCACACACTATACCACTACTGTAAAGTGTATATCAAGGGAAAAAATTTATTTTGAAAATCACTCATTTGATTACTATGAAGTAGGATGGTTTTAGTTTTTTTGGATGTGGATTTCTCTATCCAGAGAAATAGACATTTGGAATATCAAAATGCAAATGAGATGACGTAAATTCAGGACTAATTTATTATACAAAATTGCTGTTGTGGAAAGTACTGCTGTTTTTTTCATTTGCAAATCATCTTTATAACTGAAATCTATGGTTTGGTACACTTTAAGGTTATCTTACTACAGAGCACTCGTCATAAATTATAATTCAAAATGTATCACATTCCGGAATTTACGTCATCTCATTTGCATAATGATATTTCAAATGTTTATTTCTCAGAACAGAGAAGTCCACATTCAAAAAAAACTAAAACCACCCCATTTCACATTACTCATATGAGTGATTTTCAAAATAAAGTTTTTCCCTTGATATACACTTTAACTGTTTTTAACACACAACTCTCAGCTCACATGTTGATTTTTACGGAGTGCTGTTAATATTCTTTCTTCGAGTTCTCGGTTTCTCAGGGTTAGCCTTATTTTGCGGAACGACATTCCCACTGGTCTTTTCTGAGATGGGAGAACTTGTCCTTTCTTTACCTTACAATTTCTGTTATTGAATATTTGGACACTAAAATGATTCTAACCCGCGAGTAAATGAGTCTGTAGTCAGCCAATACGACGGTGTCTTACGGACTCAAACAGCACCTTTAAAAGTTGTTTACCTGCATAGATATCTTTGTTCCTGCTGATACGGCTCCTTCAGGTACGCTAACCTTCACTTGAGGCATCACAGCAGATCGTATCGTCTCACCTCGTTGTCCAACAGAGAACGTCTCTTTCTTTAGGCGCGAGACAACCGCAAAGCGTTCTGGGAGATCTCTTGTGGTGATTTTTGTGTAGCGTTTGATGGGGAAAATGGAGTCTTGAGTCTTATCCTCGTAGCCATCCATCGCTAAAAAAGATAATTCACATTAAATTACCGATTCAGTTGTTAGCTAGCTTCAGTGGTTCTTGTGCGCATAATTGATTGATTACACAAATATTGTATAACCAAGAAGCCATAATCGTGACGAATCAAATGGCATCCACCTGAATTAATCATAAGAAAGAAAAATTATATGCACCCCTTTATTACTAATGCTTAAGCTTTGAAGTCCAGTATATTTTCAACACAGAAATTAGCACTATACTAGATCTTAACAGAATTCTACCATACGTCTTGTGCTCTCTTTCATTTTCTTAAAGGAAGCAAAGTGTGGAACATCAAAGTACATGGGCTACAAAAGACTTATGGGTGGCAAGGATGACGTACGCTGTTATTGCGTCACCTCTTACTACTGTGAGTCCAACGGGTGGCGTCGCTGGTTCGAACCCCGTCGAACCATGTGTTGTTCTCTCCCTTGCCACGAGGGGTTTTGTCCGGGTTCTCCGGTTTTCCTCCCTCCGTAAAATTCAACATGCGAGTTGAGCGCTGTGTGCTGTAAATATTGAATGTAGTGTTTGTGGTGCAACCCTCACGTAAGAGCCCCTAACGTAAAGTGATGGTTGGGAAACATGCGTTATTCCGTAAGAAATCAACTTATGCAAATCAACTTATGCCTGCCGGAAGTAAGTCCAGTGATGTCTGGATGTCACTACCAGGTGATCTCGCACGCGCACTTCCGGTTAGTATTAGCCAATCAGAATCACTTTTGTCGCATCATAAAAAGTTTCATTATGAATTTAAAAATGGCGTCTTTCGAGATGGAATTTTACAAAACGAAAGTAGAAGTTTTATCATAAGCTGAGATTTATTTTGTTTTCGAGGTTTATTTGTCGTTCTAATGGAATTGTTGAGATATCAAGAACTGTTTGCTTTGACAAATAATCCTTTGCGCGCTTCGTAGAGAGATCACCTGGTAGCGATGAAAGTCTTTGCAACACAAAATGTGTAGGTGTGTCTTTTCCTCGGGTCTCACCTTTGTTGTCTTCAATGCTAACTTCATCCCAGTTCCATCCCCCATCATCAGTTCTCATCACAACAAGCTCTCTCTCATTGTCTCTCAGGGAGGCAAAATGTGGCACTTCAAAGTAGACGGGCTGCAAGAAACTTGTGCCAGTAGGTCCAATTTCCAGTACTCTGCACGCCAAGCCCTCGCCTTCTCGAACAGGAGGAAGTAGGGTGGGCTTGTTCAACCTGAAAATACAATGTCCGATGACCATAATTAATGTTAACCCTTTTTCATGGAGTAACAGACCTTTGTGCATAGTATATTACCGACACTTCAAGCGAATTCATGAAATTTTCATTACCAGCATGGCTATACATTTAGGTGCTTATTTGGCTTAGTCGTAAAAACCTTCGGCTTTCTACAGGCTTACAATCGATCAAAGGTAATTTATTTTTATTTTTAAGCTAAAGGTAATGTATGTTACTTGGATAACGCGGGGAGTGCATGTTTGCTTAATTCTCTCGAGCCAGGGGCTCATGTATATTAGCATTCGAAGGTGCGCCCTTTACTCCATCTCTTTGGTGCTCCGTTTTACGGGTATTTAAAGCTAATTAAAGCTACTTGGAATGGAAAGAAGTCGAAACAAGGATGCGAGATCACTGGGAATCGAACTCGGACCTCTTGCAAAGGGGCAGCGCACTAACCAACTGTGCCATCCTTGCTGCTAAAAGTTTCTATGGGATTCTATTCCACCGTGAACCAGTAAAGAGTACACACAGTACTTTTTCTAGTGACAATAAATTACAACATCGAGTCCAAATGCTTTGACAGACTTAGGAAAGGTTGCCTAAACCCGCCCTATAACTTAGTAAGATAGCATATAATCACCTTAAGAGCCGGCATGTGATTCTATTAGGCATTTGACACGAGCGAGGTGGAAGCACAACCTTGATGCCAGTCTGTGTACTCTCCATTTTTCCTCCGCGTGCGTCGACGTTAAAACTGACTAAGAATCCACCAGTAACCGGCGGCTCGTAAACGTGAACATTATCTTCCTGCATGTCTGCCAGACTGGACGGTAGATCAGCCTCCACGAGATTTCCTTCCATACTGGTGATGATTTCTGTATCCTGCGCCATCACAAAAATATCACGTAGTATAAAATATTTGATATAACGCACGCTGATTGGCTGGCTACCGTGTTTATATCAGAAAAAAAAACAGCGAAAATGTTTTATAAGCAATATAGCACGATCGAGTATGTCTCACGGTGTTACACGGTGTTGAACAGATTTCCTTTTATTGGTTATCGTATTTATCATACACCGACGCAGCCTTTACTAGTTTACTCGCTAATTCCCATTTATATGTCTCTGTACTCAGCGGCGGGTATAGGATTTGGGGTAGGGGGTTCACACAAGAAAAAAATTGAAATTCAACTTAAAAGAACTGAAAGCATAAAATTTTGAAAAATACTTTTTAAGTAGAATACGATATTCCAAGGTAAGGCGGAAGGGGGTCACGGGCACCCTGTGACCATCCCCCCTGGATCCGCCACAGGTACTGTGACAAACACTCTGGGAGATTTAGAGCACAAGAACAGAAATAGAAAGACTCTGCTATGCCTCGTGTTCCTAAGTTCGCTTTTCTCGTGCTTCACATCTTCCAGCGTGTTTATATCGCAGTACAGAGACATGCGCACGCGTTTTCTATTGCTTAAAGAATAATATAGTAAATATATGTTTTCATTACAGATGTAGTGTTTCATTGTAATGAGTACCCATCCTCACCTGCAGGCTGGTGGACAAATTGAGATCAGAATATCTAGAGTGATCGAGATCAGAGGCATGAGATCCTGTCAGAGGTGTTCCCTCTTGGAAGCATCCAGAATAGCGCGTTGAGAATATACCAGAATCTGTCTTCTTGCCTGGGGCGACTTTCAGTTCAGAATCATCAGTGATCTCCACCATCTCCTCCATTGTCATGAAGTGATCGTAAGCCTCTTCTTTGGGTGCCTCTGTGGAAAACCAAGCGAAATTGCGCGTTACATTCACATATCGTGGAATAATGGACCTTTATTACGCAGCAGCCACGTTGGTTTAAACAATATTCCCCCGCCTGATTCAAACAATTCAGAATGAATTCACTCGGGCATTAACAAAAGTTTATTCTCGCGCGAACATATGGCCGCCGCATGAACTAGGTTCATTCGGCGTTGAGCAATCTAAAGGTGAAGACACACGGTGCAACGTTGCGCGCAACAAAAATTGAACGGGAGTGAAGCACGTTGCAAAAAAATCACGCAACATCGCAATGTTGCCTGAAGTAGAGCACGATTCTACTCCTGACAGTTTCAGCCGGGGGTGGACAGACGCTGCAGCAATCCTGTTGCACGCAGTGTCGCACAGTGTGTCCTCTGCTTAAGAGTCCCGAGTTCATGGATTTGAAACTAGAAACGATTCAAAAAGCTCGGCAATGGTCTTTAACTTTAGCCAGATAATATTAGGTGGGGCTGTTGCCAATATTCTTTGTAACTTTAAAAGACGAACATGTATTGCGTAGTCGAAATATCAAACCTTTTTATACAAAGATAACTAGAGCAGATTTCGTACGAGAGAAATGTCATATCTCAGAACAGAACAGTGGCGATAGCATTTCTCAAACCAGCCACAAAACGCAACATCACTTCCGGTTGTGCGCTCTAATCTTGTCCCTAAACAAAAAGCCGTTGCGGTTTGGCATAGTATGAACTCTGCTCTAAAAGGCATCTTCAATTTGCAAATATATAGCTTATGACAAAAGAAAACCAACCTTTTTCATAAAATGGGTGCATCGTTTGTTGAACAGTGTGTTGTTAAGTTGAGACATTTACAGATCAAGAACAGTAGTAACACTGATGCGCACAAAAACATACACTGCGAATGTAATGTTGCCTTAATAACAGGAGCAGAATAATCTCATGCTGCGCTTAGAAGATTATATAACGTGCCAGACGTTCTAAAGAGAATGACGTACGAGTAACAAGAAAAGGACGTATGGGAGAAAGTTCGCCCAGGATTGGCTGTGATGTCTGGAGATATAGTCATTTGATAAATGATACGTCATTTGTGAAGTGGTACCAAGTACATGGCAGTGTACACAGTGCTGCCTGGAGTGGTTAGTTCTTATTGTAATGTTTCGTAAGGTTTGTACTTCAAGTATTTGATCATGTTGTTGTAATCCAGGTGAAGCGCACGTGTCGTCCAATCCAACTGAACGCTGCACCACCACCAATACCGTTGACCCAATTAAACGGCACAGATATTGAAAGCGCTCCAAAATTCCTGCGATACGAAAGATTGAATAACGAATATTTTTTTTTTTTCCATATTAGCACAAAAAACACCCAAGAAAATTGACCAGCCGTGCTGTTATTAACTGGTTTTACTAAATCTTCCACTAAAATACCACTAAGCAAACGAAGCGGTGCGGATCTTGGACAAGCGGTGTGGCTGGTGCAGTAGCTCAGCGTTCGACACAAGAACGACATGTGCGTAGTGATGTAACATTCAAGTTCTTTTTACTATACACTAATTTAAGAGCGACTGCTTTATAGAAGACGTAGGAGCTACGTTGGTCGAGGCTAGATCATGTAGAGACCATGGTTCTCTTAGCAATCTAACCCGATAACAATGTTAATCAAACTTCGACGGAGCAACTGGGCCAAAGCCTTGGAATTGAGATCAAGCCAGCGATTTTGTATTTATTAATCACAGCTTTAGAGATTGCATTTTAAAACGGAAAATTTACTGGATAATAAAAACATCCCAGTACCCTGTCCGTCTTTTTCGCTTTTGCTTTCTCACGTGCTAAAATACTGTATAAGTGACGTGTAGAATAAATTTTCTTACTATAAAGAGATTGATCTACCACTGTGTCATTTAATTAAGCCGCTGCAATATTTTGTCTTTTTTAAGCAAACTAGAACACACTACTAACACAGTGATTGGCATATAGTGTAATGTTTATGCTTGCAGACAGTATTATTATATGACGTGTGATCCTTTACAGGTGATGTCACTAAATCCCTACGGGGGGGGGGGGGGGGGTCAAAAATGGAGAAAAGTTTTTAATTCTCATTAGCAGAGAAGTATATTTCCAGGTTTTGATTCCGTACAAGGGATCTATAGTGTATAGCCCTTTCCTGAATTGATTAAATTTAGTTGTTTTTTTAACACAGCGCTTGTATCATCACGCTGATGCCTTCCATATCGATAAAGGTGCAGCTGTGGCCTCTCTCTCTAACTAGTGCTTTGTTTTTAAATATACCTTCTTCAGCCTCGTGTTTCTCCATTTCCTCCATCACCTCCTCCAATTCAAGTTCTTCTGGTTTTGAGCTGAATATTATCTCAGGTTCCTCGTCTTCACCCTCTTCACCAGGCCTACGCCTTATTCTAATGGTTTGCGTGATCTGAGTCACGCGCGACAGAATATCCACGATGGTGGTGTTGTTGTGGACGGTTTGGGCAATGTAAAGGGCAGAATAACCTTCCTGTAAAGGAAACATATCATTGGGAACTAGATTATATCATATTCCTTTAGACATTGTAATCTTGAGGTAACAGGGGACCCTCACGACTGACCTTGCTATGAACTACCATCCTCAGTCTTACTTTTCCATCCGGCTATTTCTCTTGTTTCTTACTTACGTTAGTCAGAGCATCTGGCGATGTGTTATATTGCCGCAAGATTTTGACGACGATTTCATGACCATACTGAGCAGCAAGATGGATTCTCTTTTTTCTTTCTTTCTCCTCTTCTCTCTTGATCTTCCTTATCCTATTCATTTACTCTGCACTAAAATTACACCCTCACCTTGTCTTTTTCTATCCCGCTACTCACTAGTTTCCTTACTTACGTCAGTCAGAGCATCTTTTCTCATCTTTTCCCATCTTTTCCCTTTCCACTATCCCGCTACTCTAGTTTCCTTACTTACGTTAGTCAGAGCATCTGGTGAGGCGTTACGTTGCAACAAGATTTCGATAATGATTTTATGTCCATACTGAGCAGCAAGATGGAGAGGCTGGTAACCATTCTTGGTGGCAGCATCGATATCAGCACCGTGGTCTAACAGCAGCTCGACAATATCCCAGTGACCATACACACAAGCTATGTGTAACGGCGTGAAACCGCTCTAAAGGATCCAATCAAATACAAAAAATAATAATTATTATATCAAATAAAAGTTTGGGTGTATAGAAAAGATAGAGAGACACCCGTAATATGGTTAAAGGTACTGTTACACTAGGTAATTTTTCTTGCAACTTGTCTTGCAATTTTGTTGCACAAGTTGCACGAGACATTTGCCTAGTGTAATACCAAAAATGTCTCGCAATTTTGTTTCCGCAACCGTTGCGAGACGTAAAAATCAGAGAGACACTTTTGGTATGATACTTTAGGCAATGTTTCCTACAACTTGTGCAACAAAATCGCGAGACAAGTTGCAAGGAAAATCGCCTAGTGCAACAGCATCTTAAGTGCCCTTCCTGACTCCTTTTATGTGCCCCTTTCGCTAACCAATACTAAATACTACAGGTGCACCCTCCCCGAGAAAAAATCCTGGATCCGCCCACATACCACAGTTGGAGCGTTAATTGGTGCATTAAACTTCAGAAGAAGTTTAGCTACTTCAACTCTGTCTTCGCGTGCTGTCAAATGGAGAGGAGTTAGACCGTTCTAAAATGAAAAAGAAAAACAGAACTAGTATCATACCGATGATAAGAAAATAGTTACAGTTTGATAATTCTACTTCACTGAACTCTACTTCATGTGCGCTGTTGAGACTAAAGTCACAGCCACAAGCTGTAACATTGAGCACAATATTGCAGGCAATGTTGATGAAGTAGGTCGTTTTCCACTTCAGCAACATTGCATGTAACAAATTGCGTCGTGTGTCGGTAGCTTACCTGTCCAGGAAATATGATGCTAGACTTGATAATATATTTTATCCCACACCATAGAAAATACAGCCAATCACAATGCAAGAAAGTTGTTGTATATTCGTAAGTATTTCATTCTCCCTATCATACATTTGCATTTTCTATGGTGTGGGATAAAATAGTTATACAATGCTTTCTCGTGGCACACCATGGAATATCCCACTTGTCACTTGTATTTTCTTTGTATACACCGACTCGCCTAAAGGCTCGTTACACATAGAAAATACAAGTGACGTGTGGGATATTGGCTATGCATTGTATAAATATTATGACTACATACGTTTGTTTTTATTCCAGGTAAAGCACCATTTTCCATAAGGAGCTGACACATCTCTACGTTGCCTTCTTTAGCAGCAAGATGAAGGGGGCTGATACCAGTCTGTTAAATAAACAGTCACATCATATAATAGCCTTACGATATTTTTGTGATACAGAGAATGTTACACGAGAACTCGTTTTCAGTTTAGGTGAGATTCCAATTTTATTTCAAGAGAATACAACTTTTAATGAAGTTTGCTTACCTGAGTAACAGTATCGGGTTCGACTCCATGATCCAGAAGGGCTTTGGCAATATCTCTTTGGTTTTTCTTGGATGCAATGTGCAGAGATGTAAAACCATTCTACAAAACACATGTTCACTTTAGTAATGAGCATTTAAATGTTGTATCATGGTAGAATATGTGCGCGGAACGAAAAGTAATTTTCATTTTGGGAAAGTGAGGAGACACACAGACTCGGACTAAAACGTACTGTAAATTAAAACCGTGCGCAAGACTTACAACATTACATTTACAAAATGTGTGGGAAATTCTCGTTCACTTTGTTTACATGCCCCACACTTCACATTCACAAAGAAAAAGAAAAAGAAAAAAACGGAAAAAAACTTGGCTTGGATGGACAGCTGAAGTAGTGATTCCAAACCAGCCAATCAGGTGAGTTTTTCGTAGCTCAATACTAAAGTAATGGTTGTCCTTGGAAAGTTGAGGATCAGAGGAAACATGATCCCCTTTGTGGTGTCGTACCAAACTGATCATGAGAAATATATAGTGTGTTTTTTAAAAGCACTTACCTTTGCCTTTGCATAGGGTGAAGCTCCCTTGTCCATCAGCTCCATGGCAACGTCCTCGTGACCATAATGCACCGCTACGTGCAATGGGGTCAATCCATGCTGGACAGCAATCAGAGAAAAATGGTGAATATAATTTGACAGAGGAATACCTGACATTATCTAAGAAAAATCACGAAAATATTGGATGTGTTGTTCTCTCCCTTACCACGAGGGTTTTGTCCGGGTACCCCGACTTTTATCCCACCATACAATTAACATGTGAAGGGAATTTGTTTATAATTCCAACATTAGGATAAAACTGGGTAAGTGATACCAAACCTAACAATGCCACGTAGTCATCCTAACTTTTTCCCTTACGTGGAATTTAGGTAAGTATCTACTTGATGTATCTTTCCACTGCATACATTCTGTGACAGGTGCCAGGGTTGACCCGTGGCTTGGTTGCCATGGTAACCTCCTTGCCAGATTGCTTAATGGATGGCACCTACCCTCCACACCCCATCGACAAGTTAATTCAAATTTACAGGGAAACTATGAATTGGATTAATTTTTTTCACAATGGTGGATTTAATATCAATTTCTCAACTTTGTCCCAATTTAGGAATCGTAAATTTGTAGTAGTAGTAGTAGCAGTGTACACATGCAGAGGGGAATACCATGTTTGATAACTGAAAGACGAGTGTAATATTTATTCAGGATTGCGCCAGATAAAGATATCAAATGCACAATAAGATAAAATACTCACTTTGCCCTCTGGATCAGGAGTATCGTAATACTTAAGAAGCAATTTCACTATGTGCACGTGACCATGTCTAGCAGCTTCGTGTAGCGGAGTAAATCCTTTCTGCAGGACAAAACCAATACAAAATGAATTTAATTCCCTATTTTTGGTCATTGAAAATAAAAAGGAAAACAAAATGAGAGAAAAGGAAGGGAAAAAGGAAAGAAAAGGCGTCTATTCCCACCCTCATGCAGCATCTTCGTTATAATTCAATAGTTATGGGGCAATTTTGAAAGGAGGTTTATGCACCAACCAATAGACCTTATTCGCTTGGGCGTATTTGTTTTTCCAATACAGGTCACGTGTCATTCCTTTGGGACTTTTTCCTTTGTTTAATGGTAACGCTTGAGAAGATACATTAATATGGATAACTCTTAAACAAAGAATCGTATTCCTAAGAGGTCTGAATTGGGAAAACATTACGCCCAAGCGAATAAGGTCTATATACGATCTAACACACTGGAAGTGTGTTAGATCACAAATCAAAATAAAACAATATTTGTTTTGGTGTTTTCAAAACACTCTTCTAGGAAATTCGAAAGTTAGTGGAGGAGATATTTTAGTCTTGGATTTCTCTTATAGGGTTCGAGCTGAGGTATCCATTTTAAATTCCAGGAGTATTCAAAGACCCAAAAATGATTGTTCAAGGAGTTGTTCAGCTCACTGAGGTATACTTTTATATGTTTTTACTTGGTCACCTAACTTAATTATATTTTTCAACAGTGCACTTTATTAGAGCAGATTTCGTATGACTGTGAAAAGGTCGCGGCAGTGCCGTAAGCGTGCCTTGCCACGACTGTGATGTTTACTAGAACTTTGACGTGCCTTGCCATGCCTTGACCGTGTTCGTGCCGCGACCTTTTCACAGTCATACGAAATCTGCTCTAAAGGGAAGTAATGCCTTGTTGATATTGTATTTTTTGCATGCAGTTGTTGGTTTGAAATTGAGTACAAACATTTCGGATAACTGGATCTATTTCAGAAAGCAACGATCAAAGCAGAAGATCAAAGCAGAAATCCAAGGAGTTTAGCTAAAGTTTTAAAGTTCAAGAGTTTTTCAAGTGCACTTGAAAACGTGTATAAAATTCAAGGAGTTTTCAAGGAGTAGCAAGAAACCTGTTCTTAGTAACTTCCTGTGTCCATGTGTGTAGATCGTCAAAGTATTTTGTCCATCCACATGCCAGATCGTTTGTTACACCAATACAAGTACATTGTAATACTATAAACCAGGTTTCAACATGAGTGATAATACCTTGGACAAGAGGTTGACGTTTGCTTTGTGTTCTAGTAACGTCCTCACGAGCTCTTCATCTCCTTCACGAGCAGCAATGTGGAGTGGGGTACACTTGTTCTAAAGAAAACAAACGAAGATCCTGATCAGTAAAATGTGCAAAGGTATCAACACTCTTAAGACTGTGACGTTGCCTGCGACGTTGCTTGCAACGGGGAAAATCGCATCGCGTGTCCTCCCTTGCAAACTGTTGCGCGGAACTCGTCGCAGGCGACATCGCGCGCAAAAATTGCACGGCAGAACACACGGCGCGATTCCGCCGTTGCAAGCAATATCACAAGCAAAGTCGCAAGGTGTGTTTGAGCCTTGGTAAGTAAAAGCTCCATGATTAGCAATGCTATCACCAGTGGCGCCGCAAGAAATGATTTGTATGATTTTTCTGGAAAACTATAAACAATAAAATCGGTTTACGTGGGAAAGAATTCAATCCCTTAGGGAAAGAGATTGTATTGTTCTGCAATGCGCAACATGGCTGCCGTCACGTGGTCGTGCAAAACCTCTATACGCGCTGCAACTGAAGGTTTGTCACCACACGAGGATTGTCTAATCTTATTGCCACCTAAGTATTGGCTACAGACGCATTCGCATGAATTAGTCTGCATGCAAGTAAACAGACTTTAGTGTTAGCAAGACGAACAAGTGCAATGTTGTCTAAAAAACAAAACTAGAAAACTGTAAGTTAAATTTGTTAGACCAAAATTCACTGATTTCGTTATCTGAGCAGAGATTGCACTAGAGTAGCTGCAAATCTCCGATTCTGCAATTCACCGATTGGCTCCTAGCCGTCACGTGGTATACTTTGCCTTACGGTCACCAAAATAGAATGCGCTAACGTTTGGACAAATTACCGCCTTGATTTGTTTATTTGGCTCTCTAAATGTAAGCAAAATCTCGTTAATTAATCCTGATTTATAATGCCCTTGCACTTTTAAAGGACAAAAGATGAACAATTCATGATAATAATTTGTTCAAATGTCAGTACATTTGTATGGCAATGGGCTTCAATCACGCGGCGGCCATGTTGGTTGTAACAATACATTTCTCCCCGCGTAGCCTCGCATTCAAACACTTTAAAACGAGTTCACACGGGGAAGAACTTAAGCTTTCATTTTCTTGGGAATAAACAGGGCTGCCGTGTGATTAAAGCCCATCCGATAACAATGTCCGGACATTTTGGTGACCGTAACACAAAGTATACCACGTGACGGATAGGGACCAATCGGTGAATTGTTCTAATAACGTCGCATGCAAACTACCCATAGGTTCAGAGAATAACATATTGAAGTGCAAAATGCATTCGTACCAAAAGCTACCTAGCTATAATTGTGATCATTCCAGAGTGATTACCTTGTCAACTGAGTCAGGTGATGCACCGTGGTCAAGCAGTAGGTTTGCCATCTCAACGTTCTTCGTTCTAACAGCTATGTGTAATGGTGTTTCTCTGTCCTGGAAGTCAACAAGTAACATCTTAGCTACAGTGAATTAAAATAACATTGAAGGGCACAAGAATGTTATTCATGGCCCTCAAAATGCTCTATTTGCTCTGGAAAAGAGAAGTTTGGTACTTGCTCGTTTATTCATCGGTTGTGTTATTTGCAGCAATATACCTTTTCGGCTTGGGCGCATTTGTTTTCCCATTTCAGACCACGTGTCATACTCTTGGGAATAAGGTTCTTTGTTTGAGGTACATCCACATTAATGTATCTTCTCAAGCGATACCATTAAACAAAGAAATAAAACCCAGGGGAATGACACGTGGTCTGAAATGGGAAAACAAATACGCCCAAGCCGAAAAGGTCTATTCAAATCGCTATAAGTAAAGGATTAGGACAGCTAATATGAATAAAATACATCATATCTAGTTGAGCCGCATCTACACAAACAAGTTTTCCTAATTGAATTTTTTCATGACCGGGAAAACGAAAGCATTTTTTAAGCTCTTTCTTTACAAGTCACCTTTGCAACAAGATTTGTGAAAGATGCGGCTTTCCTTTGAACATGCTGAAAAGGCCAATAGAAAACCATCACAATCCAATCAGACTTGCTGAACCTGAAGTCTCTTCAATCAAATACAAATTCTACGACAATCCTACAGTCACTTAGTGAAAGACAAGATAAAAAGATACTTGTGAAATTATTCTATCGGTACATATACAGAGAACTCATTCCCAAGAAAGACGCATTTCCTGAAGACTTCATAATTTGTCCATCAGTTCTCATAAACTACTAATTTGTTAGCACACACAATCACAGATATCAAAATTAATGAGCTGAATATTTCGTTATTTTTAATTACTACTGTCTGACGGATAAATAGGGGTTTTGTATCGGTTAATACAACTGAATGTTGGATTATCTCGACAAGACCACAACATTGTGGCGCTGCCGGTGAGGACTTTGTAGAGATACTGAACTCGGAATTCTGAGGAAAGAAGACATCTGCCTTTCTTGTAAAGCAATAAAAAAAGGAGAAATATGCTAATCAATATACATTGGTGACTTTTCATTTTCGATAATTCTTTTCCCTGTCACCACAAAAATCAGCGCTTCTAATTCCTAATATGCTTTATTAAAATCATTCAAGAACCAAAAATAACGAAAGAATATTGGTTTTCATTAAATATTTTCCTGGAAAATTTGTTCTTCGTTTTTGAATTTGAAAGGTAAGCACGGGTAACGTGCGGTTCGGTGTCGTATGTGAGTAGAGTTGTTTGTTGGTTCTCTCCTGTGCTTCGAGGGTTTTTCTCCGGTTTTCCTCCCTCCGCAAAAATCAAATTTCAAATTCCAATTCGATCTTACGAGATATTCTCGACAGGGCCAACCTCGTATCTCCTTTCGCACTATAATGTGAATAAATTGGTTATTACATTATTATTGAATTAAGATTTCTTTTAGAGTATTTTGCATGACAAAAATACGAGAGCAACATGATTATTTTTCTGTGAGAACGAAAATAATATAATATAAAAGAGGAATGGAATGATTCACATTGAAACAAAGGAGTGCCCGTCTCTTTGTCTCTCTATTCAAGGCAGCAAATTGAACTATACATTACTCTATTGACAATAGAAAAATAAAATTTTTAAAACAAGACACTTAGTCAAAGGAAACAAAAACTCAGCTGATACCTACGGGTTTCTTTATATTTGATTTTACAGATCTTAATGATTACGATTTATTCCATACAGGGTTCTCATTATCGCCATCTTGTGGGTCAGAAGAAAATGACATGTTTTTAAATGAGAAAAAAAATTATTTCCCTAAGAAGAACATTTATTTTGTTTTGCCCAACAAGATGGCTGCCATGAGAAAAAGTGGAAAATCATTTAAACGAACTACCCTTCCTAATCGCTAGTATTTATTAATAAAAGGGTAATTTCCGTGTTTATTTGGGTTGGATTAAAGTCAAAGTTTGATTATACAGCTAAATCACTGACCGAATCTTAAAAATTTTAATTTTAAGAATGTAAATAAGGTAGACACTTTGTGTGGTTGGAAGATTCCTCCACGTGTGTTATCTGTCAGCGCTCTTCATGCTTCTACAAGATGTTCAGTGAATCTGAAGTAGAAGTAGATTTAGCCTACCTTTGACCGCCTAGCTTACATGCACAGAAATCACCAATGCACCACCGATTGTAATAGTTTCCAAAGCATTTCACAGTAGCTCAAAAGATGTCTAAAATAATTCAGGCGTCTGAAAAAAAAATCCCTCACTTTCGTAAGAAGCCAAAATGTTTATATTTTTCGTCCATAGTTTCCAAAGCAATTCATAGCTCAAAAGATAGCTCAAATAATTTAGTCGTCTGGAAAAAAAACTCGCTTTCGTAAGCAGTCATTATCACAAGTTCAATTGATAATAGTATCTCAGAAAAACTCACTTTTGAATACTCGTACGATCCTGATTTTTCCGCCCTGTTCTTGATTTTCAATATTAAATCACCCTTGGCACAGGCGAACGAAACCTTTCCTGTTATTCGAAGCTCAGTGGCTGACGGATAATACCGTGTAAACTCAGCTTGTTTGGTGAACGTTTATCTTATCATTTCAATACAATCGTCATAAATTAGTCTTTGTTCTGTTCAGGGCGCCGGCGCATTGTTTATACCAAGATCTGTACCAAGATATAGTTTTAAATATCGCTAATTAATAAACTTGCCGCTAATTTCCAAATTAAATCAGTAACGTTCAATACAAAAACTCGGTTACATAATTTGTAAATTAGTGATTTTAGTTTCACAATTAGTGGGAATAAGTCTCCAAGATAAATCTTGATATTAAATTAATATTAATAATGTGAAAGAATGGTGTCTGGGTTGTCAGCAAGTACACATTGGTTGGACGTGTTTCAGTTAATGATACTATTAGCAGAGTATATATTGACCAACGTACAAATGGATGTGGACAGAGTGACTAAGGCTGTCTCGACTGCCAAAAAAGGAATGCAGATTTCGGTTTGAGATCATATCTCAATTATTAAGGAATACTTTGATGCAGAAGTGTAGATTTAAATTAATAGCTATAAAGTCGATTAAAGATGATGTTTGAGTCAGAAAACTGCATGGATAAGCGGCAGTAGATGACCTTCGCTAAAACAAACAAACAAACTACATCAACCAATCAGATTCAAGTTATATTTAAAATAGTCTAATAAAAACACAGGGAGTCCAAGATCAACTTTAATTTCTGAATATTAAAGTAAATGTATGTGGCTGAAAAATGACCCCTTTTTTAAAAATAAATTTTAACTTTTTCCATAAATCTTTCTGTTCTGGTCTGTTCTTTGCCTGTATCGAGTTTTAGCGCATAAGGAACTGCTAAAATAGTGAGGTATATTTTTAGCACTACTAAGAACTTTCGAATATGGTCTATACATATGAACAAATGACTATTATGAAGTGACTGCCTTAAAAAGTATACACCAAATTGAAAAAACGTTGTCGGGTTCAAAAAGGTTGAATCATCGAAGATAAGACCGAAAGGGGTTATGGGTAAGCACTCAATAAGGCCCATATTTACTATTACATGCATAGGATATTGTTGCAAC
>JAAAQI020177113.1:0-23093 GCA_011800005.2 Stichodactyla mertensii
ATGGATGGATGGATGGATGGATGGATGGATGGATGGGTGGGTGGGTGGGTGGGTGTTTTGGTGGATGGATGGATGGGTGGGTGGGTGGATGGATGGATGGATGCCAATAAACGAACTAGACCAGAAGACATCAAAGTATGTAATCACATTTGACGTTCAAATAACACTAAATGCGGTTGAGCAGCCCGAGTCAACTCGCCAGAGTACAAAGGCAGACCGACAATAAAAGGTTCACGAGGTTTTGTCATTGGTGACAGCTGAGCGTGCAAGCCATCATCATTGACGTCACTTTAAAAGGTATTGGTTTCTTTAAAAAGAATATTTAAACCCAACTAACAGAGATATAACTTCATTCAATTATTTCTAGTCAGGTGTATTGATGTTTACTCAAAAAGTGTTTGAAATAAATGGTTACTTAGTGAATATTATCGCAACTGTCAAATAACAACACCACCATATTATACTGTCAATAAAGCATTGGTTGACTAACCAATCGTAAAGTAATTGTTTTGAACATAAGGAAAGGTTTTTAAGATTCACAAAAAAGGAAGAGCGCGTCAAGACTGCGATAGTTTGATCGGTTCTTGTTGATTGAAGACTATCACATGTTGTTATCACTTCACTACTAGCAAGGCTAAAAAGGGACATTCTTCAATTACACATTTACTGCAAATATCTTGCTGCTGAAAAGCGGAAATCTGTGAGATTTAATTGCAGCTGAATGTCTAACAAGGACTAACTATGAATTTTAATGTCGGAATCACCAATGTGACGTCAAAGCCTTTTTATAATCGTATCTCGCTGCATGGTATTTGAAGCAGGACGGATTGGCCTTGGATTATAAAAAAAATCGATGGACGATAGGTGCATGAAACTAGGAGAAGCATTTAAAGCTTTAAATGGCGAGAAAAAGTTGACGGAGTATTGAATTATTACTGCAAGATTTGCTTCACTTAAAGGTGGTTCCATAAAACCTAAAACATTACCGTGTCGACTGAACAGAGGGTCAAAGTTTTCTCGACTCTTCTTGGCAGGTTCTTTGCCATGGCTAATATGAAATATTCCTATGTTTTCTGGAGCTTTTTTGGAGTGTTTCTTCTAGCTCTTTGGATTGGTTTGTACGTTGGTTGCGTGATACCCATCGAAAACAGCGAGAAATTTAGAGTCACAGAGTGTACAACTGTCGACAGCAGAGATGTGGGTCACGAAGATTGCCCCTGTACTTCGAGCTCTGACGAGGGATGTGGCAAGTTTTATTCATGTTTACAAATATTCGTAAACTTTACAGTAAAATACGCTCACAGTTCCAAGCCTCAGGTTAGGCGAGCATTGCTTCATTTCGCTGAAAACATGCTTTCAAGTAATGTAAGTATCTCAAACTTTTTTAGTGCAAATTCGTCATCACCAGTATATCACTCCATTGATAATATCTTGATTAGTGTTTTATTTAGAACTATTTCGTGTATTTCTGAGCAAACTGTATACTGAAGAAGCGTTGGGATTAAATAAATATCTTCGAGATACTTTTAAAGGGTATCTTGAGAATTATAACACAAAAAATGACAACTTAGGGGTTGGAATAACGGATTTTAATCATTTGATAACAAAGCCGTATCGTTAGTAATATTGAGCGTGCGTGCGAATGGCAAATTTAAATTCAATTAATGAGTAACAAGAACCGTCGTAATCATTGATTATCGATCTATAAGCAAGGGTATTATTAACTGAAAAGTTTTAATAATTGCATCAAAACTCAAAGACGTTCACTTGCTTATCAATTGATTGTTTCTTTAGTTGGTCGTGTGCGTTTGTGAGGTCGAGTGCTTCAGTATTCTGACTATGTACATACATAACTACTGACTGCATGGGTTGGGAAAATTTTGTATTTCATATTTAATGATTTATTGTTTTCTTGCTTTTTTGTACAGTGTTCATACAAGCCCTTTTGCGAATCAAGCCAGGCGCTTATGACTATCGAATTAAAATCTTATTTTGCAAAAAGAAGCCAAACAGGAACTGTTTTTTCCTGTCATTACAACGAAGAAGATGAGAGCCAAGTGATTGAACTCAATTACAATGGCCGTAGACTCGCCATTCTCCTGCCTTTTGCAGCGGTGTTACTGGTATCAATAGCGGTGTTTTCTGTGCTGCTGTATCGTCGTGGCTGTGGCTGTAACAGAAAACGAAGGCCATCTAGACTTAGCTTTGTGACAGCGGTAGACGAGTGCTAGACCTAAACTGCTTCCTGTTCGCCTAGAACGCCCACACCAAACTAATTTTGGTATATAGTTCAGTTATAATAAATCTTCCATTATTGCTTTCCAAAACGATCTACAAACCAATTGTGACTTATAGCTTCGAGGAACAATATTATGGGAGTTATAAAGTACGTCATAAATCTGAAGAATATTTCCGATATAGCTACAGATTCCCTCAAAGCTGCTTATTGACGGTGAGAAAAGTTTCTCTGAGAGAAAGAGATTTAGAGGAAGTGGAAATCGACACAATAACTTGTAACTTATAATTTAAAAACATTCACTTGGCAGGATGTAAATCACTTTCGAGCATATGACGTTAGTTAACATTAAGACAGGATGCTTTTGACCGTTGGATCCTCTACGTCTAATCTATTAGCTGGAAATAGGAAGAGAAAAGCTAATGAAAATAATCTTTTTTCTTGTCATAATTTAGCGTTTACTTTGATGATAAAACTGCTGAAAAGCACGAGTTAGAATAATGAAAAGATCAGAATAGTAAAATATCCTTTCAGGCGGGAATCCAGGACAAGGTGACTGACTGTCTTACGTACTACCATGATCCATTGTTTTAGGAGGGAGGTTTAATCACTAACATATCACCTACATGAAGTCATGACTGCTTCAAAAAAGGGGAAGATATTCTCCCTATTCAACCTCCCCTTCCCCTCCCCGATCCGAGCCCGCCTTTAATTTTAATTTTAAAATAAAATCTGATTATCGATGTTAGTCCTTTCTAGTGCGTTCTGCTGGGGCTCCTGTGGTGAGCATTTACTGCGGTACCCCGGGGGCTAGTATGACCTTCGTGAGTGAGTTAATCGCAAGATGTATAAAAAGTGCGAAAATTAAGAATAAATTTTATCTGAAGAAAGAAAAAAAAATAGTTATCATGGGTAAAATACGTTTTCAATTTCCAAGAAAAGAAGTCACAATTTTTTAATTATTAACATGAACCATATTAATTTTTTAGTAGCATTCTTCCTTTTCCGTCGTACCTTATATGCGTCTTTCCTTGTGATTAATTTGTTATTCTAAAATATGAGTTTTGTCAAGGTAAGAGAATTCTGTTGAGACCAAGCAGATACGTGTTTCGGAGGCGCTGGATATAAATTTATCAATTTTCCCTCATGCAGTATCGGTAGTCACCGTAGTGTAGCGGTTATCACGTGTGCCTCACACGCACAAGGTCCCCGGTTCGATCCCGGGCGGTGACATATCTTACTTTTTCTTCTTTTTCTTTCGTTTGCATAAAAGAGAACAAAATATCTTTTTATTTATATCAAGAATTACGAGTTATCTTTCAATAGTACACACACACTGAAAGAAAAAAGAAAAAAACGACAACAAAACGGGTCAATCTTACACATGTAAATTTGCTTGTCCAAATTTTTATTCAAATAACAGTGACATAAGACATGAATGGAAAAATAATAACACTACAACCAATTATCTTTTATTCTAGTGAAGTTTTATACTGAATCTGTTTGTCTTCTATGTGGCATATGCCTCCTGTCTTTGCTTGCAGTCTTCTTTCGTCTTTTACTGAGATATTTCTGTAGTTTACCAGAAGATTTTAGCTTCTTATATTTTTCTGCTAATTCTAACTTCCTTTGCTCAGCTGAAAAAGGCAAAAAAGAAAATGATTAAGGTTAATAGAGTAATAAAATATAAATTTACAAAATTATTATAAAGATATGGAAGTGAAGTTGTTAAATAAGTTATAAATATTATATAAGCAGGAAAACAAAAAGGAAAAAAAAAATATGTCAAAATAATATATAAGGGGAAAATATTAATTCTTGCATTTTTTCAGATAGAAAGGTCTTTTTCCTTGTTTAACAAGTTCCATTTCTTCTTTCTTTCTTTTCTTTCTCTCTTCATCTCTCATTTTCTTCTTCTTCTTTGCATCTTCTTGTTGCTCCTGTAATCAAATGCCCATCTAATTATTTATCTTTCTCATAATATTCTTAGGGAGTTAGCCCTTCCCCATTAAATAGCAGTAAGTCCATTATCAACTATATTACCTAGTGGTAACTTACCATCCTTTTTAATAGTTTTTGAAGAGTCTTCTTTCTTTCATTGTCTTTGGTCTTTTTTAAACTCTTTTCAATATTCTTTATTGGAAAGAAGGAAATAATATTATGCTTTTATCCTTGAACACTGAAGAATATAAAATAAATGTACAATCAACTAATAAAGGATTAAATGACAGTGCTCTACCTTTATTTCTTTTGATCTTATTTCATCAACAAAGTTGTATGCCTTGTTAAACATTTCTTCATTAAACTTTCCTGAAAGATCATCAAACCTTGGATCCCTTGCAGACTGAAAATCCAGAATTGTATTTATTAATACTTATTAATACTTATTAATAACTGGGGAGTCATGGGAGGATGGACTTAGGATTAAGAAATTGTTCCTTTTTTCTCAAAAGGAGGTATTCTTTTTCTGGCTATAACAAAAAAATTGTTGGTTTTTTTTCTTTTTCTTCTTTTTTTTTTTTTTTTTCATTTACAAATTTGTAAAGATGTCATGACACTATCTCTTTTTTCTTACCTTTTTCTTTACCACAATCACCTGTCTTACTTTGGGAACTTTCTGTTTGGAAGAAGTTTCTAAAGGCCTTTACACAAAAAATTATTATTAAATAAAATACGAAATCATAAGAGACTTAGTTGACTTACTGTAACTTCAGATTACATTTAAACATACTTGTTTTTGCTAGTCTGTTTTGCCTTGTTAGAACTTTTTTCTGAATTTTTTCTTTCTTCGATGACTCCATGAATAGCTTCATTATATCTGTTAAATGATGAGCAAGAAATTTAGATATAAAAACTTTGTATAACTGACTTATAAATAACCAGTACTATTACCTTTTTGATCCTACTTTATTTCTTAAATCTTGTAACTCACAAAATGGAATCTGTGATAATTCTAGGATTAAATAGATGATTGATTGATTGATTGATTGATTGATTGAAACTTTATTAAAGTGTCAAAATGAACCTCCTAGCTTAGGTTAAAAACTTATGCTAATTAGGGGACACAAAACAAATAAATATAAATAAAGTAAAGTAAAAATATATAAAAATATTGACAATCTTTACAATTTTAAAAATGTAACTATGAATTACAGAGATGACAACGCTTGCTTCCGTTATCCATTAATGTAACTATATCTATAGTACGTATTTTGTTTTTGAAACATTTTAAGGTGTTTAATTGCCTCAAGTCTGGGGATAATTTTCCCCAGAGCTTGGGCCCCAAGTGGCAGAGGGAGTGCTTGCCATATGTTACCGTATTGTGCCTGGCGATAGAGAAATCAGACTGCCTTAAATTATACTTGGATCTATGATTAATAAAAATGTCACTGATATAGGGGGGACATAGATTGTTCTTGACTTTATACATCAAGACACAGATGTCTTGTAATCTTCTATTCTGTAAACTAGGCAGTCCTGCTCTTTTGAGGATGAGATAGATGAGATTGTTAGCTTTACTGTTTAAAAACCTTAAATATTTTCATTCTCACGTTTTTACCCTATGAAAGGAAAAGCTTACCTGTTCTCAAGTGGCTCTAAAATAAAAAGAAAGGAAAGGAAGAAGTGAGACAAACCTCTACAAAAGTCATTTTGCCCATGTGCATTACACTTACTAGTTTGTCGTCATCTTCGTTGGAATTCACAGCTGTTTCCTCCACATCACTTTCATCACTGCTTGAAAAATCATTATCCTTATCCATACCTACAATTTTCTCCCTCCTAGACATTCAAATTAATTAGTTTTAATGGTTAAAAATAACTAAAATCATAAGTATTGAGGTGTTGACGAAGGACGCCATTTTGTTTACAGGTGGAATACCGCTGGTCTAAATAACAGCTGACTCACTTTTATTTGGCGCGCAACTTCAAATCCCTGGGCACGAGTAACATATTTTTCACTTCAGGATTTTTTACTCCATTAAAAAATGGATGCATTTAAAAAAGATTTTAAGTATTATAAACAAAAAAAACCACCTCCAGACTTATCTCAGGTCATAGACTTTGAAACGCCAGAGAAATGGAAAAAAATGGTACGATTTTTGTTTCAAATATAAGTAATTACGTCAACATTTTTGCTCACATGTAATCATCCTTTGACAGGTTATTCCTGTGTCTTTGACCTCAAGGAACGATGATAAGACGTTAAGAAGTCTTGGAATAAAAGAATGTTCAGGATGGGAGGTATTTTCTGTCAAGAACAGTCCTGGTGAGTTACCAAGCTCACAGGAGGCCCAACATACACAATACTCTGTAAATTTTTAGTTAAAATCTTTTTAAAGCTTGATTAAGGTAATATTTATAAAGTAACAGGGGAGAGGTTAAGCATTTAACCTTCCCTTGTTATTTACTCATTTTTTAATAACTGGAACTGTTATGAGAGGTTCAGATTGCTACAACATTCCACTTTTCCCCCACCCCCTCCCCCATGGAATTTATTGCCATAATGAAATTGCTTAAATAGACTACAAATCAAAAGCCTCTATATAACCTGGCTATTTCCTGGTCTTGCAGGGTTTTTATTCATAAGGAATCCCTTTATACAAGGAGCTCAGTGGGATTTGGTTGTCAAGTGCTTAAAGGTTTATTCGTGTAAACCTAACATATCTAACCTTGATGCTCACATGGACATTAAAAATAGTATATGGGATATTAGTCTTGATAGGTAAGAAACTATTAATAATATTAATATCAAAATAAATAAGACATCAATACCAATATTTCTACTCTCCTGGGAATAAGGAGACAATAGCTGTTATTACAGCTGAGCCTGCAATAAGATTTTCTTTTGTTTTAAGAATCATTCAAGCGAGGCTATATGGTCAATAGAATGCATAATGGCTGATTTGCATCTCATCTGCATACAGCCGTAATAACAGCTATTGGTAAAATTTGCCTGACAACAGAAACCACTCAAAGCATTCTGATCTTAGTAGTAAATTACACCATCATGCAAATGGCATATTTCTGATCTCCAAAACCTACTCAAAAGTAACCGACATTTTCATTTCTGTATGTTGTTTGTTTGCTTGTTTGTTTAAGCTTTGATAAGAAGTCTCCTCTCTATAAACTACGATGGGTTACCCTTGGTTATCATTATAACTGGGATACTAAGGTAAATATATGGCCTATAACTGGGTTGCCATGGGATACTAGTGTATAATGGCATGGTAATCATGTGCTCAGTATTTGTGTATCTTAACTTATAATACTCATGAATAATTAATGAGGCCAAAACAATAGAAAATCATAAGCGTGGAGGAGCTTGTATATCTCATACAGAATTGCCCTGATTTGCATAAACTTTAAAGCTGATTTTATCAGCCCAATTCACATGTATGTTCAAAATTTTAGTCAAACACGATCGAGCTAACCTAGATGTATCATAAGCAATATACAATATGCATGGTGATGCTGTATCTGATATACAATCTCTTGCCTGCGGCTCGAGCTTGTATATCAGATACAGCATTGCCACTCATATTGTATATATTACAAAATACTCACTTTACCTGTAGACATACAGCCAAGATGTCAGGTCAGAATTCCCTTCAGATTTGGCTAAATTGTTTGTCACTGTTGCCAACATTTTGGGATTTCAAAAGTAAGTTTAAATTGTACTCTTCCTCTTTCTTTTATTTACAAAATATATGCTTCATTTCATGCTAAGTTGAAGACTGTGAATGATGGATTGATTGATTAATTGATTAATTGATTGATTGATTGATTGATTGTAGTTTTACACCAGAGGCTGGTATAATCAACTACTATCACCTGGACTCAACACTTGCAGGACACACAGATCATTCAGAACATGACTTGAATGCTCCATTATTCTCTCTCAGGTATGTAAACGGTCTCTAATGTAGTCAGTAGACTGCATTCAGATCCATGTTGCACATATTGCCATATCTAGGTGTGTGTGTGTGTGTGTGCAGTTTTTAAATTTTGATTACTCATGTAGATAAAAATTACTTTCATCTTCATGTTGAACTTTTGACTTAATAGACTCTGTCAAAAGATCGTCGAAATATAAACTTCAAAAAGGTCATTTTTTAGATATCTTCTTTAATTTAACTTTCTCAAAATATACTTTAAACCGTTTTTGTGCGATGAATTTTCTTTCTCCTGTCATCTGACAGCAACATAAGTCGTAATTCTTTATTTTCCACATTCAGTCTTGGTCAATCAGCGATATTTCTTCTTGGCGGGGAAACTCGCAACGACGCCCCTATTTCTATGTACATGCGCAGTGGCGACATAATGGTTATGGCGGGAAAATCGCGGTTAGCGTATCACGCTGTTCCGCGTATTTTGCCTCCATCTAGTGAACACCAGTCGGTAATTCCTTCTTGTTTGGCACCGCCTTGTTCTGATACAAGTGGTCGTGAACTTCTTTCATGCCAGTCGAAAGAAAAAGATTATATTTCAACGAAAGAGCAGACTGATTTTAATACACAGAGAAGCAATACAAACGAGGTAGTATCTAAAAGGCAAAGTGTTGATAATAATGAACTGCCTGATGTCTCACGCGAATTTTCACCGGGAGAAAGTGCTTCTGGAAAGATGTTGTCTATCGAGAAAGCTGAGACGGACTTAATCTTGCAGTACTTATCTTGCTCAAGGATAAACGTCAATATCAGACAAGTTCTTAAACCTGATTAGAGCTTTCCAAGAAGTCAGTCAAATCAAGGAGAAACTTGTAGCACGTGACGAGAAAGCCGGAGATTCACTGAAGTGGCCTGCAGCGGGTCGCCCGCAGAAGTTCCCCAGCACATGTCGCGGGTTGCCTGCAAAAGTTCTTCAGCATGTCGCGGGTAGCCCGCAGGTCGGGTTGCACCAAACTTTTAGCGAGAATGATGATGACTTTTGAGTCATCTGAAAATTTGCAGATAAATTTTTTTTCTGCTATGTATTAAGTGCACAACTTGAAAACAATTAAACCATAACTCACTTCAGTAACAGCGTTTTTTAATGTTTCTCTCTAGTTCATTGGTTCCAAAGTCAAAGTATACAGAGTATTCGCGAGAAAACAATTTCTTGACAGACACCATCAAAGGCAGATTCTAATATTGACAACACACTTTTTAAAAATCATTTCAAGATATTTTTCATCAGAATTGTGTCCAGTCAAAGGAAAAATGTGTACAACAATTGAAGAACGATCCACGGGTACTGAAAACAAGTGAATTATTTATCGTCCAACGTCAATATTGATAGACTGATCAGTAATTTTGCTAACATTTGCTGGTATATGAGAGCTTGCTTTCTCCACCTTAATCCTTCCTCTAATCGACTGTGCCTTTTTCTCTGATTCGTAAAAAAGTTTTGCCGAGATCGTGAAAGCAACCAAAATAACAAAACCAACGATGGTGATGATTATTGGAAGAAACAATGGATGCTTCTTGAGTTTGGTGAAGGTGTCTTCCTGCGGTGGGTCTTGGATTGCTAATAATTTCTTTTGATTATTGTCAGTTGTTTCTGATTCAAGATGTTGATGATAATGGTCGTTCTTCGCTTCCCTTCGAATGCGGTTCATCTTTTGTTGTTCATCGTGTTTTTCAAGTATTGTCGACATTTCGTTTGGTTTTGGATTGCCATCTTGTACAGTGTTTGGTTTTAAAGATTTTTTGTCACATTTTGGTGATGCTTGCCATCCCTCGTTACACACACATATGCCTCTCATGTTACACTTACCATTTTCCGAACAGTGGTCCAGACATTCATCATATCTCGAAATTGCTTCTAGAGTCATGCATGTACCGTTCTCACACACTCCTGGCCATGTTTCGTCCTTGCAATATGTATCATCCTGAACGGTAACATCAGGAGGACAATCACTGGAGACCCCTGAACAAAACTCAGTTATGTCACACTCATCTAGAGCTTGACGGCAGACTGTTCCATTAGGAAGAATGTTTCCGTCTTTACAGCAGGCTCCATTTGTACATGAAAGACTATACACACATGACAGAACCAAGGAAAAAGCCGAAAAGATCACTAAAGTCACTCTCATTATATTGATTCACATTTTGCTGTTCTTCTCAACTCAGTTCAGCTCAAGTCCATCAGATGTTCTCTATGACGTAATAATTACGTGACCAAGGCAACGAGCGCGCGCATGCGTACAAATGGCTGCAGTTCGCTGGAAAAGGGTTAATCTTTAGAAAAACACTTCGCCAGATAGTCTTCATACTTGATAATATTTTTTCTAATCTTTCTAATGCGATCTGTTACTTAAATGATATACCCCATAAGCAGTTTGACAGTGGCGGCGAAACGAACCAAAAAGTGAGGGGACTGAAGATTTATGAATTTTGTTTTGTCTGTAGTTTGCTCATTTGGAACGGTCATGTTTGTGAAACTGTGAGTCATAGTCTAGGATTTAACAAGAAAATTCGAAACTACCCTTAAAAAGTGGGGGGAGGGGGCTCAGCCCCCAAAAATCTTGAGTGGGGGGGGGGGGGAGCCATGGCCCCTCTGGCCCCTCCGCCGCCTATGGTTGAATAATGCATCAGCCAATCAAGTGGTTTGGAAAAAGGGTTACGGTGCTGGTCAGAAGAATCGCAGGCGCTGGAGAAGTGTAACGGTGCTGACCAGATGAAACGCAGGCGCTGGGAAGAAGATTAAGACCTGACTCTGATGTACCTGATAGTTTCTATCATTTATTAATTATTACTATTATTATTATTATTATTAATTATTACTAACTTCTATCTATCTATCTATCTTCTATCTATTACTAGTTTCTTGTATTTATTAATTATTACTATTATTATTAATTATTACTAACACAATATGCAATGCGAGTCAATTTCTTGTGTAAAGCATTAACTGTTTTAATTTACAGTTGAACACGTTTGTTTAGTTAAAGCAGTTTGTCATATTTTGGTGCCCCTTTTCTCTCAGCAGAATTAAGAAGCTTATTGTCTAGGTATACTGTCTAATTGTAGTACTAATAGTGCTTCCTTTACCGTGAAGATCACGTGGTCATATTTCTAATCTAGCTTGTTATTTTCCACTAGTCATGCGTAACTTGACCTTCTCGATTTGAGTTTATTTTTCAAGAATCCAAGCCTCTGTTCTTGATGTCTCTGTTTCATATCTTGATACATACTCGAAATATTCTCGTAAAATTCCTTTATCATTGTCTTTGTTTTCCTTATTCTTTGAACTCGTTCAAGTTGTTCTGAAATCGAAGAAAACTTGCATGACTGGACGTCGAGTTTTCGTTGCGGACTTCAATGGCAAAAATATATTCAACCTGTCACTGCTTACTATATCCTGTAAGTATTAACACCCCAGCTGTAGTTTCGGTTTCCCAGACCCCTCTCTGCTAACCTTAACCGCTGAGAGAGAATTGAGAGGAAGGTCTGGGAGAATTTTTAAGTTTTGAAACATTCAAAATGGCGTATCACCAGATTTGGGTCAGACGATGATTGCTCAATACACCAGCTACGTCATTTTGCGTCCTCTGTAACTAATCATCGACCGGCTTGTCTGATTCAAAGCGAGGCGGACGTCATTTTGAATATTACAAAACCTGATTAACAATTCTCCCAGACCCTCTCTCAACTGTAAAGAGTTGGCCGAGAGGATCTGGGTATAACCGAGACTGCTTCAGCTTTCGCTACGTTCAGTCATTTAACTAGTGTTATTGTGAGCGATGTAGGTTACACTACCCACCCCTACCCTCTCCTCCCCTGATAAAATTAGGTACGTTGATAACTTCAAATTCAAACTGGTTTCAAGACGTGATGGCCGACCAAGAGCACAAGGACCATAAGATGAAAGCAAACAATAAACCAACCCTTGTCGGTATTAAGCAACAAGGATCTTCGATATATCTTCTTTTAGTTACTAATTCCTGGCTAAATTAAATTTTCTTGCCGTCATTTCTTTGTTTACCCGAGCTGTCTTTCTTACCTGCCTGAAGTGACTTCACAGATGGTTTCCCTCGTAATAGAAGCGTGTAGGCCAACCCTGCCATGACTGCAGTTAGAAGCGCTAAACCAACATATTGGTAAAGATATCGAAAATACTTTGAGCTTGGGTCAAGTATCGTGAATGACATTTCCTCAGCTGTGCTTTCTTTCGATACCTGAAGGAATATAACAGCAATATGAACGAAATGACCCGCAGTAGTATAGTTGCCTTCGCTGCTGCGCTCACCCTGACACACACACTTTATTTTGCTTAGATCATTATATCCAATTCTTAATTTTAAAACGAATAAAATATGAATTTAAAAATGACATTTTACTGGGGTGTGGTGAGATGTGGTGAGATGTGGTGCCGACTTCTCTCCATACACCCTCACACCCAATAAACACATACACACATCATCAGCTATACAGACCATTCTTCTAAGTATTCTTTCTCTATATTTCTATTCGTATCGTATTATAATTGAGTTGACTCACCGTCGGTTTCAAGAGAGTCCTTTCAATCGTGCTGGAAATTTCATTTTTCTTAAACTTCAAGTAATCGTTGAAGCACTTGTCTAGTTTGTCCGTTCTTTTTCCCAGTGCAACCCCATATATACTGGTGTACGGTAACAGTTGGCGTGTGATTTTGGGGCTTCCTGACGGCATCGTAGAAAGGTCCGGGTGTGCTGTCGCAATATACGAGTCTACAAGAATCCCTTGTACTTCTTCTGATATTAAAGCCTCTCTTAGGTCTTTGTAGCTGTAATACTCCGATTCTAGTGATAGCAAGAAAGTTGTTAAAGATAGTATATATAAAAGATATCTGTTGCGCCCGCAGTGAAGATACGCGCATCATTTGTTCTGCACTGAACTTACGCCGACGGAAAACTGAGTGCGCGCCAAGGTTTTAGTGTTCCTATTACTGTGGAAAGTCTCTTACCGGTATTGACCAGCGCGTTACGTCGAACTGCGATACGATACTCAAATGATTGCGTTATTGCACCAACCTGTGAAATAATTAAGTATATTAATAAATATGTATTCCTCCAAGCTAAGGTTAAAACAGAAACGCATGCTGTCTACATGTATATGCTGCTGGTGCTGTTGATGCTGCTGGTGCTGCTGTTGTTTTGTGTTGTCGTCTGTTCCTATTGCTGTTATTGTTGTATGTCGTCTCACCTTGGTGTTGTAAAGACTCTTCTTGTTCGCCATGGCAGTTGTCACTACAAAGTCACTGCTCATGTTCCCTGTGATCAGAGATATTAATACGAACCCACAAAGCATGTTGGCTATGGCCAGGACACGTGCCCAGAAGCTTTTAGGAGCGCGATCTCCATAACTAAAACATAACAAGATACAATATGACAATGATGTTTTTAACACTGACTGACCCCACGAGACAAAGAGACGCACTTACCCTACTGTAGTGATGCTTATAAATGCTAGCCAACAGCCTTCGTATGAACCTTTGATGAAAGGACGTTGAAAATGCTCTGGATTTCGCTTGGAGTCTAACATCCATGTAAGAATTCCAGCCAAAAGCACCATGGCAACCATCAATGCAATCAGAGGCCAGCTTTCTAACGTTGCTTGAAACATGACGGCTGTCATTTCTTCTGTGGGTGTAATAAACACCACACCAGGTGACGTCACCAGGCTGACGTAACCATAAATGCCATGTGATGTTTTGCCATGGAAACCATACACTGGAAATGTTAGGTCGGTGTCCTGGACCAGAAGCTGCGATTCGGTTGGCTTCTGTGCACCGTTTCTTTGACCATCGAAGAGAAAATTGATATCTGTTTGTCCGTGACCGTTATAGCAATTACCGCAGCACGACGTGACCATAGGCTCAAGGATTAAGGGAATCAAGCCAGAAGTGGCAGAGGTGGACTGGTTATGAGTGACGTAAGGTTCCATCATATACCATGAAGTGGTTAGTTCCTTTGAACATCGACACGTCTCTGATCGTAAATAAATGAATAGTTGAATGAATGAATAAATGAGAAAAAGAACAATGAAAAAGAGCAAGATTTGATACGATATTAACCGCTCTTACTATGAAATGTGCTTAAAAGACTGTACTACTTGCTAGAATTACATACCAGCACGGACCGGCTGGCTGGTTACTCCATCTCCTTTTATTGTAAATCCAAGGACTTGTACTTCATACACTGCATAATAATCCAGATCTTCAATCATCGTGGATAAATCCTGAGGTTCGACTGTAGAATTCATCTGTATTCCACTGACCTCTTCACCCCGGTCTTTGACTTTCTTGTACAAAACACGGTAACCTCGCAAAATACCGTTCACGAAACCGTGAGGGATTGGGTACCAAGATACGTTGATTGAATTATGACTCGTGAAGTTGATGGCTGTGATGTTACCAGGAGGCTTACTGGGTACTAAATAAGAGAGGTACAAATGATAAAGGAAAGAAAGGAGCCTTACTGGGCACTAAATAATACACAAGATGCATGAGCGACAGGAGCCTTAGTAAGAACTAAATAAGAGAGGTACAAATGATACATAAAGGGCAAGAGCCTTATTGGGCACTTCAAACGAGAGGTACAAATCACACACGAGTGACAGGGAACCTAAATAAGGAATAGGAGTTGCAGGTTAAATGTCACATGATATGTGACTCACCGTGTTCATCAGTAACACCATATTTCACTTCAGTAGCCGTTCCATTCCCCACCGATGTATAACCAAACATCCAAAACGAGTAGTTGGTAGAGGGTTCTAGGTTAGTCACGTGGTATGACGTCACGTTTGGCGGTAACATCAGAGTATTATTTGCTGCTGTCAGGAATTTGGTTGTCTTCTTGTACGCTATCACCAGTCCTCTTAGTATCCCATGGATGAAGGGCTTGGGGATCGGTTCCCAGGACACATTGAGACTCGAGTAACTGGTTCGTACTAATGTGATGCTCTGTGGTCCCTTGCTTGGAGCTGATGAAAATATATGATAGGAAAAAAGAATTTCTTTCTTATCTTGTCATGAACTGGACTGGACTGGACTGCTGGATTGTTGCTTTTTTAGACATAATGATCTTGTAAAATTTTTTCATTAGTCCTGACTATAACTGGTGAGCTCTCCACCCCTATGTCTACAGTGACTCCTCTAACAGTGATAGTATAGTTAGTATACTTACTGTCTTCATTAGTCCTGACTATAACTGGTGAGCTCTCCACCCCTATGTCTACAGTGACTCCTCTAACAGTGATACTATAGTTGGTATATTTGTTTAAGCCCGTCAGTTCGATGCTAAGCTGCGTCACAGGAACTGTTACCATTCGGTGCGTCACATTGTTTTCTTTTTCGTCCAGTTTTTTATACTTGATGAGGTATGACCTCAGTACGCCTGCTACCAGCGCAGGGGGAATGGCTAACCATGTTACGTTGATTGTGGTTGAGCTGGTGTTACGAGCCGTTACGTATGGAGGCGGTATCTGTGGTTCTAGAGAAGAGAAAGAGTGTGTCAGTCTAGCGGGTGCTTCAGGAGAAGAGTATGTGGCTCTAGAGAAGAAGATGTTCGTTCGTTCGTTCGTTCGTTCGTTCGTTCGTTCGTTTGTTTGTTTGTTTGTTTGTTTGTTTTCCTTTCCAAGGTTCTGTAGTGAAGGAAAAGTCGTGGTGGTAAACGTATAACAAGGAAAGAAAATTGTGTATCTATCGTTTCCTATTCATTCTCAGAACCCCTCCTTTATTAGCGTGTGTTCCAGACAATTAGTGCGTACCTTCATCATTTGTTCTTATGAGTACTACTGGACTCCATTGCCCAACGCCCTTTCTCGTATAAGCAGCAATGGCAGTGCTGTACACGGTGTAAGGAAGAAGACCCGGTATTGTGTAGTTTCTTTGTTCCGGCGTTAAAACAGCTGTAAAGGAGCCAGCGCTAACGGAACGTCGTTTGCGAGAGGATTTGGATGACGTTTGTTTGCTGATGTTATACATTAGTTGATATCCCAGCAGTACTCCATTCCTGCCGTTCGCTGGAAGTGGGTCCCACTTTACAAAAATGCTGCTTTTGCTAATGTTAAATCCTCCAAAGTTAAGAGGACTGTAATCAGGTACTAGAAAAAAAGTTTATTCATAATAAATGGACGCCAACATTCAATCAATCTGGTTTGAACTTGGATTGTCGACAACCCGCCGGGAGCCCATGACTCGATGGTGATGTTCGTTCTTAATTTTTCACCTTTTCATCGCACGAAAAGGAAAAGTCAAACCAATAGGCCACTTCTGAGTTCTCGAAAATGGTGCGTGAAGACGAGGCTTCGTGCGAAATCACGCTTGGTGGCGTGCATGAAACGACTGACATTTCTTGGATTTTTTCTGTCGCTTAAAAGTATATTTTTAAGAGTGAACTGCGAACAAGTCATAGAGAAAACAGTGAAAACAGAACAAGTCAGTCGTTTCACGCCGCCAAGTGTGATTTCGCACGAAGTCTCGTCTTGCATCATTTTCGAGAACTCAGAAGTGACCTGAAGCCATGATTAGAACAGAATGCTTTGAGCACCCTATTTCAGAAAAGGTCTTATGACTAAAAGAAGGAGGTCTTACCATCTTCATCCGTTGTACAGAAGACTTGCGGGCTGGCTGTTCCTATTCCTTTAACATTGAAAGCCTGTACAGTTATGCTGTACGTTACATATTTATCCAGTCCCACAATACTTTTAGATAGTGAATTAGGGCCAACTGTGGCGTTCGTCACCGCTCCTCTTCCGTCTACGCGACCATAAGTCAACAGGTAACCTAGCAACACGCCGTGTTCATAGTAACTGTCATTGATTGGTTGCCAAGAAACGTTGATACTTGTTGAGCTTGCGTTCCACGCCTTTACAAATGTCGGGGGTTGACTGGGAACTGGGGAAAAATTAAACTTGATTACAAAGTTTTTTAAGATATTGAAATTTTGGATTCAAAGAGGGGTCCTTGTAGAAAAGGAAGTTGGTAACCAGTTCCTTACCATCTTGGTCTGTGGTAGTGATAGCCATGTCATACTCTCCATCGCCATATTTGTTAAACGCCATCACCTTAATGACGTATGTTGTGAATATCTTCAGACCAGTCAAAGTAGTGTTGAATCCAAGAGAAAGTGTTCTATTTATAGTAACTGCAGGTTTCAATAACTCACTCACAACAGTCTTGTACCCTAATAAGATGCCGTGGTGGTAATGCCTGTCAACTTGGCCCCAGGTCACGTGAATACTAGTAGAGCTTGCGTTGTAGGTTTTGATACTAGATGGAGGAAGACCTGGTGCTGAAATAGGACAAGATGGGGAAACATAGGGAGTTACAGGTTAATAATGAGCACTTATTGACTGGTTTCGAGCCGGGAAACAGTGAGATTTGCTTACCCGATACACTTTATATTTCACGAGGCGATCACGTGAATTTAACGCCCGCCACGTGACGTGCTCTCGACCAATAAGAAAACGACTAGGGGAATAAAGGTGGTTAACTCGAAAGTTTAAACTACTTTAACCGCCTCTGCACACTTAAATACTTAACATTTGTAATATCCACTCCTTTTTTTCTCTTAATTTTAAGCGTGACATCTTGTAATTTTATAACTTAAATTGTATATATGCGTGCAAATAAACTCAAGTCTCAAGTCTCGAATATTACAATGCGAACTTCAACATTAAACAAGATAATTGATGCAACATAGTACCAGGGAAACGGGGGTTACAAGGAAGAGCCTTCGTAATGTAATAGATATTTTAAAACGAAATCTCAGAGATCCCACCAAATGATGTATAATGGACTATATGACTTACCTTTCCCATCAGTTTTCACAATCAATGGCTGGCTCACTACACCATGCCCCATCCGAGTAAAGGCTGTTATAGACAGATTGTACCGTGTGTATGGCCACAAACCATCAAACTGAAAAGAGTTGACCTCTCCTTTAAGGTTAATAATGCGGGGCTTGAAGTCTGGCTCATTGTCTGCTGCATTCCAGAAAATCCGAAAACCTAGTAGAACACCGAGAACGTTGCGAATATTAGAGTCAAAATACCAGTGGATGAGAATGGAGTGAGCACTGAGGTTATGACCAACCAGGTTTGAAGGAGCGAGGATTGGAACTAGAAAGAACAAAGTCAATAATGGCGGTTATTACTATAGCTATGTAACGTTGCTTTATACATGGTGCACTGTACAGGTGGGAGATTTACAACACGTTTTCTATTTTCATGCCTTTTGCAGCTCCCCAGTCTTGCTACTACTTTTGCTGTGTGGCTGTCCACCACTCTGTCTTTGTATGTACGGTCGGTGTCTGTCTGTCCATTAGTTTGTCCGTTAGTCTGTCTGGCTATCAGTTAAGCTATCATGAGATTAACTTACCCCATTCTTCAGTTTTAGCCAAAGTTGACGTCAAGTTATTACCAGGCCCGTCACCTACTATAGTAAACCCTCTGATCCGAACACCATACGTGTTGTAGATAGTCAGATTATGATACTTTCTCTCTTTGACGGTTGGTACAACTGTGATATTTTCCACAAGCTTACAAAAGTCCATATCATAAAACTCGATTGTATATCCCCGGATGATACCGTTACGATCTTCAGGAGGAATGTCTGACCACGTGACCTTCATACTCGTTTGACTGGTATTGAAGATTTGAATGTTCGCTGGGAAATTAGAAGGGTCTGTGGATAACAAAAGCACTGTATTTAGACCCAAACAATCCCAAGATGCAATGCTGGATTTTGAAATAGATGTAAAGCAATAATACGAAATGACCCATAATTCAAAATTTAGTCGGAAATCCATTCCATAAAGCCAAGTGCTGAGATAAAATCTCAGGTTTTACGTGCAGGATTCCAACTTACGTCGGCTACTAATGTCCCCGATAAAAAGCATGATAAAAGTGTATGAAGAATAGTTAGTAGCAGCCGCTCGTCATACTTACACCATTCTGCTGTCCTGACTTTAACAGAGTTTGACTTCCCTGCTCCTTTAATGGTCCTACCGCTGACACTGATCTTGTACAACCTGTATGGCTTAAGACCTGTTGTTATGTTGTAGAATGAATCATTGAGCCCAAAATCCTTTCTTCCGACTCCCCAGTGGACCTGGTAGCCAATCAGGATGCCGTTCCACCCATGACGTGGGATCGTTTGGTTCCATTCCACGAATATACTCACGTGACTTGTATTGTAGGCAGACAGGATAATTGGTGGAATACTGGGTTCTGCATGAAATAATGGGAATAATGATGTTAAAGGTTGTGTGCGTGTATTTGGATTTATGTGCGTGATTAAAGGTTTTTAAAACAATTATAGTACGCACTAAACTTCTCCAGCTTTAATTACCAAGGGAAAAAAATAATATTCAAGGAAATGGCACGCGGTCTGAATGGGAAATGACTTGCACCTCATGAACTACTCGCTTGTACGACATATTCTTCGGCATTCTCAGTTCAAAAAATAACTGATTCTAAATTGAATTTATCTTTATAAATAATCATATCATGGACTACTCGCTTGTACGATATATTCTTCGGCATTCTCAGTTCAAAAAAGAACTGGTTCTAAATTGAATTTATCTTTATAAATAATCATAACAATAATTTAAACATTTGTGTTGCGCATGTATCATAGGGAGATGCTCACATGCGCGATATATTTAAATGACTAGTAATGACAACGTACTTGCTTGTATTGTCCTGCTGCATTCCGGTCTACTGAAGAAACCGCTGGCTTTAAAACTCTCGATAGCCATTCGAACACAGTAGTGAGTGTAAGGCTTGAGACCAAAAATAAAAGCTTTTCCACTGGACAGAGTATCAAGAGAGACTGTAGTACCGTTCGATGTACTACTAATATTATAGACGAACCTGTGATGACTGTAGTAGCCGTTGTTATCAAACTCCTTAGTGAACGTCTTCCATAGTACCACAAGAGCTGTAGCGCTAGTTGTTGGACCAACTCTGACGTCCGTTGGTATACTGCAAAAAACTACGATTTCAGTTGTCAGTTAGTCGAATTTCATGATGACTTATGTTATGGGGTACCTGTGGTGCACAGAAATGGTCGTGCCTAGTTTTTGTTTGTTTGTTGTTTTTTATTTATTTTTGTTTTGTTTAAAAAATATTTCTAAAGGTACATAATCGTAAACATCACGCGATCAGTTAATAATATTAAGAATATTAGAGACTTACAGTTATTGTCTGATGAACAGGCTACTATCTCAGACCGCTGACCTCCAATGATCATGTCGTCTAGTATTTCCTGCAGTTCGATAACTGCTTCGTACCCCAGAGCAGTAAATTTGATTCGCAAGTTGGCCCTCACGTAGCTACTTGAATTGATTAGAGTTTCTCTAAAAGACCAAGAGTAGTGCTGTATAAGCCCATCAGAAACAGGTTATTAATATTACCCAGAGTCCTTTGTTCCTTAACGCGGACCAAACGAAACGCGGGCTCTAGGAAGGAGAGTGTGCTATCGTATGTGGTCAATTATTACTTACTGAAATGAATCGAGATGAGTGTTCTGAAAATACTTCAGTCCCTTCATGCCTTCTACAAATGTCACCTGTTATGACCAATATTTATAAATAGTAATAAAATATTGATTTTTACATTGCGGTTCGTTCGTTCGTTCGCTCGTTGGAGTTTGTTTGAAAATCCATTTCGATTTTAACTTTTATTTGAAAATAACTTAAAACTAAGTTACGTTTTTCTTACGTTGTTGAGTAGTTTTTGTTTCAAGTCTGTATATTCTGAACTACTTGCTGTTTTATATTTTGAATTCCACGTTAATCCAGGGAAATCGAGCGATAAAGAAAGCATGGTTTCTCCGCCTTTATCTAAAAAACAAGAAAAAGGAATCAATAGGCGTTTTGCACTAATAGGTCACGTGACTACAACCCCCTTAAATCAAGCACCAGTGTCAAAATAAACTCCAGAAATGGAAAGAGCATCTCCATATTAGTAAGAAGGTGAAGTTTCAGCTCAAAATGTTTGACACAGGAGAAATGGCAGGAAATATTGTATGGAAAAGTGCACTGGACTGCACGAACTTGCTGTCCAGCTCATTTTCCCATACAAATCCTAAGAAAATTTTCAATTTTATATTTCATGCCATTGCTCCTGCGTGAAAAATTATGAACCGAAGCTTCACCTTGAGATGTTCAGATGTTCTTTCCATTTCTAGAGTTCATTTTGACACTGGTGCTTGATTTAAGGGGGTTGTGGTCACGTGACCTGTTAGTGCACATGACTTATTGCCGATAATCAAACTTACGTTCAGAAAATGGTCTGAACAATTCTTCTTTCCTCTTTTCTTCACTTCCTTTCAATTCTTTTTCATCTCTTTTTCTCACTTTCCATTCCAATCCTTTCTCTCTCCCTCGATTAATCACCATTACCTTTGATCAGTGTATTCAGTTTTTTCAGGTCTTCAATGGGAACTACGTGATCCCAAATGGCCAACATATCGTACCATGCTACTGGGTGAAGCTCGTACCCCAGTCTGTAGTTGTTTGGTCCTGTTTCTTTGCTTTCTTTACTAAAACAGCTGTATCCTTTCTTCACACGGTTACCGTCTAGATAAACGTTCAGTTTGTTCAACGGTGCCCATGTGAATACCAGAACTATCCAACGATTTCTTGACCAACTGAATGCACATTTACACTGCATGGTCTGACCAATAACATGTACACTCATTGTGTTAGCTGGCTGGTGATACAGCACTCTTACACCTGGTCTGTTTGCTGTGATAAATAAACACTCTTAGACTGAAATTTCTTGCTTAAAGATAAGGAAATAATAGACAGAACAGACAACTACAGTACACTTAAACCTGTGTGGTGTGTTTGCTAGACAGACGAACGGAACGACGGAAACACAGACGGACAGACAGACGAACGAACCCACGGAAACACAGACGGACGGACGGAGGAAGGGATGGACAGACGGAAGGACGGATGGACAGACAGACGGATGAGCTCTTACCTTCACTCATATTACCATAAGGACCAAATATTTCGCTTTCGATAATGATTTTGCTTCCTTGTGGCACCGGCCTGTTAGTTATCTTGATAAGGCTAGCCACAGTCAATTGGTTACAACTAAATGGATCAGTAAGACAAGAACCCTGGCCTGACTGCAGTTTCAGGTCTACCCAAGCACTTTCCGCTCCGTTTAGGAAAATACCGTTGTTAACAGGAGATTTTGATGCTACGATGTCTCCGTGTAGTGAGACTTGTATATTACTTTTACGGTCCTTGATTTGGTTCAGTTGTTGATCGAAGTCCCAGAAATGACTCGCTGTCAAAAAAGTGCTTTCTACATCTGCAATGCAGAGATACATCGAAAAAAAGAAAAACTCTTAGGCAGTTAAAAATGATTGTTTTTTTAATGAAATGTAAAGAAAAGAACCTGATTTGAGGTTAAGCCAACATGAATTAAAGTCCAAATAACTAACAATGCTCCCTTTTGATCATTTAACATTTTTAATATATATTCTAATCCCGGTAATATTTCAGAATGCCACAGAAAACATTCAGTTTTTGCTAGGTTGCCCCAGTCTGCGCGCTCCTATCATCCAGGCTTGGTTACGTTTCAAAATGGCGCATTTGGTGTCCTGTTACTTACCTTGGTACGTGACACATGAAGATTTCGTTGGTAAAATCTGTAAAATGAAAGCAGCATAACTGTCATTAGTATATGCCTACTTCACAACCTCGCAAGATCAAGCGATTCTATTGGCTCGCTATCTCGGAATATTGAGCTATATTTGCTTCCCAAACTCGGGATATTGCTTCTCTCAAAATAAATTATTATTATATAAACTACAGTGTTTTACAAGGATTTCTACCACTGAGAAATGTCGTATCTCAGCACACGTAAAA
>JAAAQI020177224.1:0-23078 GCA_011800005.2 Stichodactyla mertensii
AACCTGGGTTTTAAGAACCTGTTAGGCTAAAATTTTCATTTTAAGCCCCCTCCACATAAGAACCTATTTAGGCTAAAATTTTAAGTTAGGTTCTTATCAGTGGGGTTACTGTAAATGTATATAGGTAGAAACTGCTGAATTAAGATCATCATCTATTTAAAAGTATAACTTGACATAACTTTTGCAGTTAAGGACATATACTATACCTGCACTGAACTGCATATAGGGATTGCTCTATGGTACAAATAAATGATTTATATTGTATTATGAGATGATATTTATAATATATATAGTATATTCAGATGAAATTTGTATGAAAATATAAGAAACTATTTTAAGAATCTTGGTAGCCTAAATTTGCTTTAAGTACCATTTATATAAGAACCTATTTAGGCTAAATTGAAAAATTCAGGTTCTTATACGCGGGCTATTACTGTATTTTCTTCCAGTCCATTCTTGTTCCCAGTCCCCACGCTACTTTTGGTCTTCGTCAAGAAAAGAAGCTAATGATTCTGGGAAAATCCGATAAAATGGACACAAGCTTCTGGTTCCGGTTTAACGGTTTGGCAGCTTTTCTTTGTTATATCAGCAAATCGGAAAGTAGTCATGGCAGTTGGAATCACTTAAAGCTCTTCGTTTATGTTGGAGGAGACCTGCACCAAGGGAACGAGGTCTCAAGCTCTATTAGAGCTTTTAAGTTGTGACGTATTTCCGGGCCATTTCCTCGGAAAATCAGCTAAAATAGATACAAAAATGTTACATAGAATTTATCTTTCACCGGCAACACTAGGATTCTGTATAAAAATTCCTGCCATGAAGAAAAAAATAACATATCAAAATCATTGCATACATTTGAGGACATTTGAAATTGGTGACTGGTGTATGAAATGCTCTCTACTGCGCTTGCGCAGTATAGCAAATAACCAAGATGGCGGACCTAGGGAAAAGAGTCTCGCGTCTCCCGAAACGTTTTATGAATGAGTATTATGAATACAGTGAAGAGAAACCCACCACAAAATATTAATGTATTTATTCCAAACTCTTGCAATCCGTAATAAACCTATTTAAGTATAATAACAAAATATTTTACGATTTTTCTTAAGAAATGTATTTATAGACTTAGCTTACGTGTTGATTCTGTATGTAAACAAAGCAGAATTATGGCCAAATCCAGAGTTTGTATCACCATTTGTGTCCCTATCATCTTCTCCAACTGCTACTACAGTCACACAGAGAGTCAGAAAAAGTAAGAGGATAACATAGGGATATTTAGAAGCCATTTGCCCCACGCAAAACTCAATAAATACAGACGTTTTTGGTATCAAAGTGCCGGAAATTTATTCAAAATTCATATTCTGGCGGTAAAAATGGGTTTTAGAGCTAATCCCAGTATTCCGCGGTTTGGTTGCCAAACACGTAGGAATTCCTTGTTAAAAGTGTCTTCAACCGGCAGTTAGTCCCCACGAAATCGTAAAGGAATGACTTTAAACTCTTATCAGTTACAGTATGGATGTCAGTGTTCATATTTCCGGTGGTAAAAATGTGTTTTAAGTTATGATCTTCGAGAAATTGGCTAAAGAGCTTCGAAATTTGCATTGTTTTCGAGTCAAATGTATGGCTGTCTGCAAGTAACGCCTGGCAGAAATTTGATTTAGAGCCTTTTGTCCGTAGTGATTTTGATATGAAAATCTTCACAGGACTACTATTCATTTTCGGACCCGGAAGTCGTCTTTTCATAGACGACGTCACACCTACAAGTGTATTACCCTACCTCAGCCCAGTTGAATAAATGCGCATTCATGCAGAATATTTATCTAGTAAAACATGCCAAGCCTTAACTCAATACCACGGGTTTTCAGTCAGTAAAGTACAAATTTGAACACCGAAAGTAGATATGAATCTAGGAATGACGCCATTATAAAGAGCTAGACGAGCCGCTAAAATAAAACTTAATTAATGCCATTATGAGTAAAGATGCAAAGATGGATAGAGTCGCCAAGACTTGTCAAAGCTGGATAATAAGAACTTTTTTTCCTGTAAACGATAATTCCGTTCCCGCGGGCACTGAGGCACATCGTCTTGTAAATGGAACCCTTTCAGACCAGTTGACGCCTGTGCAACTTTCCTCCTTCAAATGGGCTTTTATAAACACTCACGTATGTATTTTATCTCAATTAAAAGAGCTTGATGGATGGCGAGAGCAAATATCATCCGTTAATTCTGCACGTGCCATTTGATGGATACTGTGAAGATCAGATATCGCGAATTGATCGTCGTGAGCTTGAACTTTTTTACAAAAAGATGGATACGACGAGCCAGTCACAAATGCAGCTTTCAGCATTTTTTCTTTCTTCTCTTTTCTTTTCCATTCGTTTTTCCCTATTGAGGTTTTTCATGTTAAATTAAAATCTATTTTATTCTAAATTTATTGTCATACAGATATTAGTGACACTGCGAAATTTCGTGAAGATTGCACGTAGACTATCGAAGGATGTAATTTTTCAAAACTCGAAATTTAATTGCATGTCCATGCATTTAGAATCATCAAGGTCTAGATTTTCCACTGCTGATAATTTACTGCTTTGTGTTGTTTACCACACTATTATGCCTCATTTTTTACCCAGTGTCTCTATACAATACTTTATTACTCCAAGAGAAGAGAAGAGAAGAGCGATTGAATACAAAACAGAATGATTCTCTAAAAAGGATGTCTCATGTATCCATCCGAAGGTATAATCGTTTTCGCCAAAGGGTATTTCACCGACTTGCCTTTCGTATCTTTCCTTCAGGAATTCGATAAGATCTTCTACGCTGCGACAAGTTCACCTGCAATATGACTGGTACAGATATATTGAATTTGAAATGCATCGGTTTTTGAATTATGGTTATTGTTATTTTATTTCATTCATCCATCCATCCATTCGTTCGTTCGTTCGTTCGTTCGTTCGTTCGTTCGTTCGTTCGTTCGTTCGTTCGTTCGTTCATTTTTATACCCATGGCTCTTATAGAAATTATTGCAAATTAGTTTTTTATACAAATAAGTCCGTGTTTCGTATTAAAAGGAATAAATAAACATAAATTACTCTTCTGATGTCACAGTCATTGGCATATGGCATGGAAAAACCTTTATAACTTCAAGAAGCCGCACTCAAACTATGAAATTTTCGGGGGTCATTCAACAGCTCATAATCAATACTAAGAATATTGTCGGAAGAGTTTTAGTCACTTTAATAGCTTGAAAGCTCGTAACTTGACTTGCTTGTTTTATTACTCAAGTAATTGTTTGCTTCTTGGAGTCTCTTAATGTGTGGCACTACTCGACTCTAGTGGGGCAGTCGTCCAGGCGGCTCCATGCAGTAAATCTAGGTATACGTGTTACATTGGCTCTTCTCCAAAATGGCGGCCGCAAATTCGAATAAGTTAAAATTAAACTGAGTGAAAAACTTATACCAGCACTAGAAAAGGAACCTTTACTTTAGTAACCCTACGAAGATTCATAATGTCAGGTGTTATATCGGCCGAGAAAACGTAAGTTGAAAATTTATAAATTTACAAACTTTTTTGTATATATTGTCAATTTTTATGCAACCTTAAGTTTATCTCGGCCGATATAACACCTGACATAATGAATCTTTGTAGGGTTACTAAAGTAAAGCTTGCTTTTTCTAGTGCTGGTATAAGTTTTTAATTTCAACTCGTTTGGATTTGCGGCGGCCATTGGAGAAAGGCTTATTAAAGTGATGCATTAGTTGCCAAAATGGACCCACTGTTCACAATATCAAAAAGGATCAAAACGGAAAGCTTGCTCTGAAAATGTTATCTATACTAAAATATTTGGCAAAACCATTTTTATTGAGTTTTATATTCATATTAAAATGAAAGATTATCGAATGAAAGATATGCTATCTGGCTATTCAGGAAATATTGAGGTATGAACTATTATGATATTTTGCTAGTAGCTAATTCTTCAGGCTATGAAAAAATGCATACCACCTGGTTTCTTACGCTAAATTCTCATTAAGGTAACATGGATTTTGCTTCTAAAATGTAGAGTAAATTCTCGTTATGCCGCAGTTTTCGTATGACTGTGACCAACTGTGGTGAGGGCGTTCTGTGTTGACCATGATGATGCCGTGTCAAACCATTTTCATTGGATGAGCAATGATCTCGCACACTGTGACTGGTTCGATGGATGTTACCCTGACTTTTAACAGTCATACGAAAGCCTCTACTATTAATAGTTTTAATACGCTGCTTTCTTAAGGCCGATTTACACGGTACGATTGTCGCGCGCGACTTGACGGCAAAATGAGCTCAAAATCCTGTCGTGTGAATTCCTACAGACGTACGCGGCCTAAGATTTATCGTAGAGTTTTGAATTTTGGCTTAAAATCCTACGACAATCGTAGGAAAATGGCGTGATTTGACTGTGACTTGAACTGGAACTAGGGTTTTGCATAAAAACTACAGATAATTAGAACAAGATGACGGATTTGCAGGAAAACATGCTATGTCTTTAAACAGCACGAAGTACAAAAATACTCGGAAAGATCTGATCAAATAACAAGGTGGACAATGATTCTTTGCTGTATTTCTCAACTGTGTATGGTGGCATTTTACAAGAAACTTTTGCCATGATGAGAAATTGCTTGTAATTCTGAGTGGATTTGTACAAAAGTCGTAGGCAAACCGAGAGAATTGCTCGCAATTTTGTAGTGCCGCGTGCGACAAGTTGTGCGCGTGTGTATGGTACTTAAACCAAATTGTATACGTCAAAATGCACGCGACAGTCGTACCGTGAAAATCGGCCTTATTACGATATCTACAAACCCCTTGCAGCAATTCCCAAAGCAGTTCAAGTTCAAGCAATAAAGTTTTATTCTCCTGAAAATCAAAAACTGAAAATATTCCACTGTTGTGTAATCCAAACTGAACTGCTTTGGGAATTCCTGCAAGAGTTTTAAACATGTAGCTTTCTTACCACCCCTAAAGTATTTCGTTTTGGCTCATTTACATCAAATTTGAGGAACACTTTGCATGAACACTAGTTTTTACGTGGAGTGAAGGATAACAAGCTATTGTATTTATGCAAAGTGCCCCTCAAAGTTGAGAATAAGAATCCAGTGAATATGTCTTACTGGTGACAAAGTACTGCGACCATCTGGAGTCACCGTGAGGTGCCTCGGCTCAACGACGAATGGCGATCGGTGATTGGCGATTGCACGACCAAAAGGAAGTGTGAAGCAATAAGAATGCCTTCATATTTAATTTCTTGAATACCTAAACTATTCCTGAACCATCCAGCGAAGACCTTAAGTTGGCAAGTAGGTCACCAATCACCGATCGCCATTCGCCTTCAATATTTTTTGGAATAGTTGTATACGTTCCCCACTGATACGAAAACCGCTAGCTATCAAAAAACGTCCACACGTACTTCTTCGCGTGAGTGAGCCTCAGTCAACATTAGTTTATTTATAAGTCTTGCTTCATACTAGTTTTAGGTCATTTTTTTGACGATTTAGAAGCCCCGTGCTTCTCCTACTGCTGCACAACATTTGACTATTATTCTTCTTTGACCCTACGTCTGAAGGCGCGGAGTAGCTCGAGTTGATAGCCGTGTGGATTGGATCCCTCTTGAAGCGCAGTAGTTTCCGAAAGGCTGCTTTGAATTTAGGGTTATGAAACGAATAAAGTGGGGGATTCAGCGCGGAGTTAAGGTAGCCCATGACGAGGAGAAAGGAATAAACTCCTGGAGGGACAGCTCCGTAGCAACTTTTACAGAGCAGTCCTACGATGCTGACGGTCGTATATGGGATCCAACAGAAGAAAAACGCACTCACGATGATCAAGATACTCTTAGCAGTTCTGATGCTGCGTTTCAGTTTCTTTCGCTGCCTCTTAATTGTCCTTATCTTGCATATGTCTGGGGATCTACTGTCGTGTGTAAGTAGTTTACGCTGCCCGTCATTCGAGGGTGACAAAGGGACCGAAGTGTGAACGGAGGCTAGATGTGCTCCCGAACTGGTTTCGTTGGTGCTGCTGTGATTCCCTCGAAGAGATTGTCTAGCCCTTTCATCTAATGCACTATTCATTTTGTTAGCAATGACATAAATGCGGTAATAAATAACGCACATCACGAAGAGAGGAAGGTAAAAATTCATGCACGAGTTGAGGGCTGAATACTCTACAGGCGTGTCAAAGATACACTGGTTTTCGATGTTGACAAATTCTGGCGGGAGATTCCAGCCCATTTTGGGTATCAAAGCAAAGATAATCGAATAGGACCACAGCCCTGCGACTACACAAGCGGCACGCTTGCGGGTCATAAAGCGCGAACGTCTGAACTTATTGAGCGGGTCGCTGATCGCTTTGTATCTATCAATACTGACTGCCAACAAACTCAAAATCGACGTGGGAACGGTAATTAAATATACGGTAGTCCATAAGTTACAAATAACTGGGCCGTGATCCCAACGCCAGTTCTTTAGGTACATTTCAACGTCAAATGGCATCGAAAGAGTCGCCGTTAAAATGTCGGAAACGGCGAGCGAAAAAATGAAGTAATTAGCTGCCGCTTTTCGGAGTGGTTCGTTGATGCAGATCGCAACACACACCAAGAGATTGCCAGCTATAGCAGCGATGATTATGATGACTTGGAGCGTTATAAGTGCTGGAACAAGCCCTGGAATTGAATACGAGTACTCGTATAATACGCTACTGTTTGTTTGATTCATGTTGTAGAAGTAGTAGTACACCCTTGAGTGGTGCACTCCTTTGAGGGATTTAAACAAAAAACACGTGTAGATTAAGTTCACCTCAAGATAAACAACAATGGAAGACCGGGATAAATTTTCCGTGAGTACAAAACACCACAACGTGAAGAATCACCACCTTCAGATTTGTCTTCGTTGCAACTTGGATCTTTTTAATCCTTTCCGATCGAGAGAGAGAGAAAAAATCCTCGAAATTCTTGCATAGGATTAAAGTACTCGATGACGATTCTCAGGCACCACTCGTTTAAACCGCTGGACGTGGAGCTCTATAGTGTGAAGTAGAAAGAAACTATCTCTTTACAGAGCAAACAACAGTGTTCTGTTCCAGTGAGGGAGTTTGTTCAGTCATGTAATCTGTCAACGTAAGCACACAGAAAAAGTGGGACTAGCTGTCTTTTGGTCAAGATACTTTGGAGAAGATAAAAGATATACTTCAGCGTTGTTGACCTAGTAAAATGTACCCATTGATAATATCCATAAATGTCGTGGTCTTTCGTCTTCTTTTTGTACTCGTTACGTTTAACCTCGCCGTCTTCGAGTGGTTAATAGGTTTAACTCAAAATATTTACGTTTCCCTTATAGTTTTTCTCGTTTTTTCTTTAGTAATTCGACGCTAAGTGATATAAGGGCGTTTCTCAAATGAGAATTGAGTATTTGATGTATTTTTCACCAAGTTGTTGATATTTTAAGCCAACAATCTTAAACAGAAGCATCCCAAAGCATCAACTGAAGACACAGCATTCTTACCTCGCACAGATTCCCGGCTCCAGCGCGGATACGATTTCTCCCAATAGCGCTCAATTCATATTAGTTCTCTCTCTACTTAATGAGATTTCAAGAGGAATTTCTACAGTGGCCTTGATCGACGTTAGATGGTCAACAGTGATAACCAAACTTTCACTTATTGCTCTTCAAATCATTAATTAAAGGTTCATTCATTGCTAAGGGCTGGCCAGCGAAAAAGGAAACAGCCTACTTCATAGCTAGTCTCAAATAAGAATAAAAATACGCTAATATGAAAGATGTTGATACTATGACGAGCTCTACTTTAGTCTGATGAGGATTAATGGACCTCCCCTTTGACGTCCGTATTCTCGGATGGCGACAGCTAAACACCTGGCACGCTTGCCACGGGCGCTAGAGGATATTCGCTTATTTTCCCTAAACGTTTAAAATGAGACAAAACTGTGACACAAGGCTTTTTTTTTCATTGACACATTGAATAGTAATTTTAAATGAGTTACGGAGAGGTTTGACGGCTTAATTCAAACAAAAGGCTTTTCTTTGCACTTTAACTTAGGCTCTAATTCTCTCTTTTTTCCTATATAAGGTTGATAATTAAAGTTTGAGAAATGATTTTCGGAACAAAACACTGGCGCTTGAATGCTTTTATCTTAGGTATATGACTAGGAACACTAATAAAAAAATATTTTATTTGCTATTTGTATGTACAGCCTGATTCTAACCAAAACGCAATAAAAAGAGGCTTTAAATGTTTCTTCTATGAACCCAAAACAGGATTTTAATTGAAATAATAACTGAAAATATTGCGTTTTATTTTATTAACTCTATTGTGTAGCGGGATAATTGAGGAAAATGTTTGGAATTGACTATACACTTTCAGGATTTTCAATGTCTCTATATTAAGTATCCACGCAAGAACTAACGTTTTCATTCTACTCTTTTTCAGCAATTTCCCCTCGCGAGATGATTTTGATTTTAATTTAAGACGAAGAAATTGTTTAGTGGATTCTTAGTTGTGATTGGTTGCTGCTTGGGATGTGATTCCCTGACAAACTATACCTTCCTTTTTCATTTGGTTGAGTAAACAAAAACCTTGATTCTAACTAAGACAGAGGACTTGAATAATATACACAGTACAGACGATGACGGAATAAGCTAAAAAATATATAAGGTATGCAGTACACGAATTTAAAAATTAATTAACTGAGACACTGTGTTTTAATTTGTCTTTCTTTCATTCTTTTTTTCTTTCTTTTTCGCAGTTTTTCGTTATTTTTTGTTTTGTTTATTTATTTTGACCCGCATTTCTTTTCTTCGAAATATTGAATTAAGGATCAGAACTGATTTAGGTTTTGAAAATGATTCTTCCTCACGTCACTTTTTATTCTTTCATTCATCCATCCATTCATTCATTTTTAACTTGGCAATTATAAACCTTTAGAAAGTCATTCTCAAAACTTGAACAATTTGTCCTTTTTAATTCCAGTTTAACTTTAATGTACCTCTAATTCTACCTATTTCCTATATATTTCTAGCCATTTCTTTTCTCAAAAATTTCCAATTATTGACACAGTTTTATGAAATAACAATAATAATTAGTACACATAGAAAAAGCGAAAAAATATTCTAGTTTTGAATCTTGCAAATTTTAGATTCATTTTGTAATGGCGACTCCTCGAAGTTTAATCTTCTATAAGAGACTCTCAGAATTGTTAAAACAAATTTAGGAATAGCTTCAGTCTAGTGGACTTGATTTCCACTCACTGAATTCCCTAAATCCTAAGTAAATAAGCCACACTCATGCTCTAACCAAATGCACAAATAAAAGAAAACTGGGAGATTTGATTTAATAAATGTGGGACAGAAAAAAATCTTGGAATCTTTAATTTCGATTCCATCGTCGTTTGACACTACTCTTACTTTTCCTAGATACCTTAGTTTGTCACCATTTCGTTGGACTACACTGGTTCGAAAGGATTAACACTTCGGTTTTGCCATGATTTTATTTAAAGTGTGAAAAAATTCTGAGTAGCCTCGTTTGGTTTAATTAAGAATTATATTATCGCAGGATTATCTTGCCTCGAGCTGTCACTCGGTTGACGACAAGAAAAATATTAATTAAGAACTGACAAAATGAATTATTCACGCAGCTATTTGGCCTAATATATTCTCATAATACCAAAAATATTGGGATATATCTTAAAGATGAACACGCTAGATCTCTCATAGTCTGGACTGTAAAAATGATTGGGTTTCTTTCGCCTATCGGTATCAAATTTTTATATTTTTGTCATAAAATTCGTAGACGGTTGAATCTTATCTACTGCAGTGTATCGCCTTAGGGTGGTAAACGTTATTTTTCGTGTGACTGTGAAAAGCTCGCGGCACGAACATGGTCGTGAGACGGTCAAGGCACGGTAAGGAGTAGAAAACGTCACGTTCGCGGCAATGCACGGTTACGACATCGATCGTATTGAGAGCTTTCCACGGCAGTCATACGAAATCTGCTTTATGGAAGAGTTATTTGTATCCCCTTATGAGCTCATAAACTTTGCGCGTATAATTACGGAGATTTGGATTCCGTTTGGAGGGGAATTTCAGGTCAGAGCAATTCTTTTATCTAAGTACTGCCGCTAGGGGTTTTTCTTTATGTTCTATGGCAGTCCTCACAAGCATTTCTTCATACAATATAGCAAGGTATTTGGAATTAAATCTCACTCTAGGGGCCTCAAAATTCATGGGAGTATCTTACTGCTCCCACGAAGATCGATCGTTTATCAAGCTTTTTGAAGATGTGACAATAAAATGCCAGCTAATGAAAGGAAAATCTGACTCCCAGCGGCAAAATGCAGATTGTGTGAAAAATCCTTTTTGCTAAGGTTCGTCTCTTGACCCTCCTCGTGAACCTAATGCGTAAAAGTACTGAGCCGTACTAGATGTTGCTTCGGGCAGCATCTGACGAAGTTTGTGGAGAAGCGCACGTCGTGCAACCGCCCCTCAGTAAGACTAGCTAGCGCTTGTACCGAAATCTTTCTCAACAATAAAACATATTTGACACGATACGCACGACGACTGAAAATAAATGGTTTAAAAAACGTCAATACTTTTTTGTTGCAAATAGTTTTTTTTTTTTTTTTGAAAGGCACGTATGGTGTTTCTCAGTATATTTTATAATCTATGACATTTCAAGGGAGACTCATAATACTTCTATATTAAGTGTAGTTTTACTCGCGGCACTCCGTCGCTAAAATCTTAATCTAAATCTTTTCAGAAATAGACCGTTTTCTCAAGGTTGCGTGCGCATCCAATCTTGACGGACCACAAAACTATAAAACACAAATTCAGTAAAATTGAGAAGCAAATTTTATATTTAAAGAGGAGAATACAATCAATTTTATGAATTCTTAATAAAAAAAATTCATAGAAATGTATGATAATTCTCATTATAAAGCTCCTGTTCTGGTACCATCAAGTTTATTGGACTTGGATGAGCGTGCAACCTTCCAGCTGAGCGTACAACTAGCTGCGCAAAGCATTGTTGGACAAGACCTCCGGCCCTCGCTCTTTGCTTTCAAAATCATTTCTTGCGTGGTTTTTGGATAACACAAAGATAAAATTTCACTCTGTTTAATACTTTTGGACTTTTCTAGGCCTCAAAATACATCGGATTAGATTTCCAATTGTTTTCAGGTTAAAAATAGTGCTTGAACATATGGCTGGCCATGAAAAATCCCAACGGACTGTGATTGGTTAGAAAAATTATTTCCGCTCACCTGCTTAAGTAAAAGATTTATTGAGTTGACTTCGGTTTTTCCAAAAGGGCGAACAGATACATCGCCGACAAATACTCTCACCAACTCACCCTAGAAACACAATACCGTCAACGGAAGTCGACCTTTCATACTTGTCCTGTTTGGCTGTTTTTGCTGACTTTTTTGATGTAACCGTTGCCTTAGCCAATTAATAGTACGATTCATGAACTAGAAATAATGGAAAGTTATAGTGCTTGGAAATGAGGTTATATAACCTCATTTCCAAGCACTATAACTTTCCATTATTTCTAGTTCATGAATCGTACTATTAATTGGCTAAGGCAACGGTTACATCAAAAAAGTCAGCAAAAACAGCCAAACAGGACAAGTATGAAAGGTCGACTTCCGTTGACGGTATTGTGTTTCTAGGGTGAGTTGGTGAGAGTATTTGTCGGCGATGTATCTGTTCGCCCTTTTGGAAAAACCGAAGTCAACTCAATAAATCTTTTACTTAAGCAGGTGAGCGGAAATAATTTTTCTAACCAATCACAGTCCGTTGGGATTTTTCATGGCCAGCCATATGTTCAAGCACTATTTTTAACCTGAAAACAATTGGAAATCTAATCCGATGTATTTTGAGGCCTAGAAAAGTCCAAAAGTATTAAACAGAGTGAAATTTTATCTTTGTGTTATCCAAAAACCACGCAAGAAATGATTTTGAAAGCAAAGAGCGAGGGCCGGAGGTCTTGTCCAACAATGCTTTGCGCAGCTAGTTGTACGCTCAGCTGGAAGGTTGCACGCTCATCCAAGTCCAATAAACTTGATGGTACCAGAACAGGAGCTTTATAATGAGAATTATCATACATTTCTATGAATTTTTTTTATTAAGAATTCATAAAATTGATTGTATTCTCCTCTTTAAATATAAAATTTGCTTCTCAATTTTACTGAATTTGTGTTTTATAGTTTTGTGGTCCGTCAAGATTGGATGCGCACGCAACCTTGAGAAAACGGTCTATTTCTGAAAAGATTTAGATTAAGATTTTAGCGACGGAGTGCCGCGAGTAAAACTACACTTAATATAGAAGTATTATGAGTCTCCCTTGAAATGTCATAGATTATAAAATATACTGAGAAACACCATACGTGCCTTTCAAAAAAAAAAAAAAAACTATTTGCAACAAAAAAGTATTGACGTTTTTTAAACCATTTATTTTCAGTCGTCGTGCGTATCGTGTCAAATATGTTTTATTGTTGAGAAAGATTTCGGTACAAGCGCTAGCTAGTCTTACTGAGGGGCGGTTGCACGACGTGCGCTTCTCCACAAACTTCGTCAGATGCTGCCCGAAGCAACATCTAGTACGGCTCAGTACTTTTACGCATTAGGTTCACGAGGAGGGTCAAGAGACGAACCTTAGCAAAAAGGATTTTTCACACAATCTGCATTTTGCCGCTGGGAGTCAGATTTTCCTTTCATTAGCTGGCATTTTATTGTCACATCTTCAAAAAGCTTGATAAACGATCGATCTTCGTGGGAGCAGTAAGATACTCCCATGAATTTTGAGGCCCCTAGAGTGAGATTTAATTCCAAATACCTTGCTATATTGTATGAAGAAATGCTTGTGAGGACTGCCATAGAACATAAAGAAAAACCCCTAGCGGCAGTACTTAGATAAAAGAATTGCTCTGACCTGAAATTCCCCTCCAAACGGAATCCAAATCTCCGTAATTATACGCGCAAAGTTTATGAGCTCATAAGGGGATACAAATAACTCTTCCATAAAGCAGATTTCGTATGACTGCCGTGGAAAGCTCTCAATACGATCGATGTCGTAACCGTGCATTGCCGCGAACGTGACGTTTTCTACTCCTTACCGTGCCTTGACCGTCTCACGACCATGTTCGTGCCGCGAGCTTTTCACAGTCACACGAAAAATAACGTTTACCACCCTAAGGCGATACACTGCAGTAGATAAGATTCAACCGTCTACGAATTTTATGACAAAAATATAAAAATTTGATACCGATAGGCGAAAGAAACCCAATCATTTTTACAGTCCAGACTATGAGAGATCTAGCGTGTTCATCTTTAAGATATATCCCAATATTTTTGGTATTATGAGAATATATTAGGCCAAATAGCTGCGTGAATAATTCATTTTGTCAGTTCTTAATTAATATTTTTCTTGTCGTCAACCGAGTGACAGCTCGAGGCAAGATAATCCTGCGATAATATAATTCTTAATTAAACCAAACGAGGCTACTCAGAATTTTTTCACACTTTAAATAAAATCATGGCAAAACCGAAGTGTTAATCCTTTCGAACCAGTGTAGTCCAACGAAATGGTGACAAACTAAGGTATCTAGGAAAAGTAAGAGTAGTGTCAAACGACGATGGAATCGAAATTAAAGATTCCAAGATTTTTTTCTGTCCCACATTTATTAAATCAAATCTCCCAGTTTTCTTTTATTTGTGCATTTGGTTAGAGCATGAGTGTGGCTTATTTACTTAGGATTTAGGGAATTCAGTGAGTGGAAATCAAGTCCACTAGACTGAAGCTATTCCTAAATTTGTTTTAACAATTCTGAGAGTCTCTTATAGAAGATTAAACTTCGAGGAGTCGCCATTACAAAATGAATCTAAAATTTGCAAGATTCAAAACTAGAATATTTTTTCGCTTTTTCTATGTGTACTAATTATTATTGTTATTTCATAAAACTGTGTCAATAATTGGAAATTTTTGAGAAAAGAAATGGCTAGAAATATATAGGAAATAGGTAGAATTAGAGGTACATTAAAGTTAAACTGGAATTAAAAAGGACAAATTGTTCAAGTTTTGAGAATGACTTTCTAAAGGTTTATAATTGCCAAGTTAAAAATGAATGAATGGATGGATGAATGAAAGAATAAAAAGTGACGTGAGGAAGAATCATTTTCAAAACCTAAATCAGTTCTGATCCTTAATTCAATATTTCGAAGAAAAGAAATGCGGGTCAAAATAAATAAACAAAACAAAAAATAACGAAAAACTGCGAAAAAGAAAGAAAAAAAGAATGAAAGAAAGACAAATTAAAACACAGTGTCTCAGTTAATTAATTTTTAAATTCGTGTACTGCATACCTTATATATTTTTTAGCTTATTCCGTCATCGTCTGTACTGTGTATATTATTCAAGTCCTCTGTCTTAGTTAGAATCAAGGTTTTTGTTTACTCAACCAAATGAAAAAGGAAGGTATAGTTTGTCAGGGAATCACATCCCAAGCAGCAACCAATCACAACTAAGAATCCACTAAACAATTTCTTCGTCTTAAATTAAAATCAAAATCATCTCGCGAGGGGAAATTGCTGAAAAAGAGTAGAATGAAAACGTTAGTTCTTGCGTGGATACTTAATATAGAGACATTGAAAATCCTGAAAGTGTATAGTCAATTCCAAACATTTTCCTCAATTATCCCGCTACACAATAGAGTTAATAAAATAAAACGCAATATTTTCAGTTATTATTTCAATTAAAATCCTGTTTTGGGTTCATAGAAGAAACATTTAAAGCCTCTTTTTATTGCGTTTTGGTTAGAATCAGGCTGTACATACAAATAGCAAATAAAATATTTTTTTATTAGTGTTCCTAGTCATATACCTAAGATAAAAGCATTCAAGCGCCAGTGTTTTGTTCCGAAAATCATTTCTCAAACTTTAATTATCAACCTTATATAGGAAAAAAGAGAGAATTAGAGCCTAAGTTAAAGTGCAAAGAAAAGCCTTTTGTTTGAATTAAGCCGTCAAACCTCTCCGTAACTCATTTAAAATTACTATTCAATGTGTCAATGAAAAAAAAAGCCTTGTGTCACAGTTTTGTCTCATTTTAAACGTTTAGGGAAAATAAGCGAATATCCTCTAGCGCCCGTGGCAAGCGTGCCAGGTGTTTAGCTGTCGCCATCCGAGAATACGGACGTCAAAGGGGAGGTCCATTAATCCTCATCAGACTAAAGTAGAGCTCGTCATAGTATCAACATCTTTCATATTAGCGTATTTTTATTCTTATTTGAGACTAGCTATGAAGTAGGCTGTTTCCTTTTTCGCTGGCCAGCCCTTAGCAATGAATGAACCTTTAATTAATGATTTGAAGAGCAATAAGTGAAAGTTTGGTTATCACTGTTGACCATCTAACGTCGATCAAGGCCACTGTAGAAATTCCTCTTGAAATCTCATTAAGTAGAGAGAGAACTAATATGAATTGAGCGCTATTGGGAGAAATCGTATCCGCGCTGGAGCCGGGAATCTGTGCGAGGTAAGAATGCTGTGTCTTCAGTTGATGCTTTGGGATGCTTCTGTTTAAGATTGTTGGCTTAAAATATCAACAACTTGGTGAAAAATACATCAAATACTCAATTCTCATTTGAGAAACGCCCTTATATCACTTAGCGTCGAATTACTAAAGAAAAAACGAGAAAAACTATAAGGGAAACGTAAATATTTTGAGTTAAACCTATTAACCACTCGAAGACGGCGAGGTTAAACGTAACGAGTACAAAAAGAAGACGAAAGACCACGACATTTATGGATATTATCAATGGGTACATTTTACTAGGTCAACAACGCTGAAGTATATCTTTTATCTTCTCCAAAGTATCTTGACCAAAAGACAGCTAGTCCCACTTTTTCTGTGTGCTTACGTTGACAGATTACATGACTGAACAAACTCCCTCACTGGAACAGAACACTGTTGTTTGCTCTGTAAAGAGATAGTTTCTTTCTACTTCACACTATAGAGCTCCACGTCCAGCGGTTTAAACGAGTGGTGCCTGAGAATCGTCATCGAGTACTTTAATCCTATGCAAGAATTTCGAGGATTTTTTCTCTCTCTCTCGATCGGAAAGGATTAAAAAGATCCAAGTTGCAACGAAGACAAATCTGAAGGTGGTGATTCTTCACGTTGTGGTGTTTTGTACTCACGGAAAATTTATCCCGGTCTTCCATTGTTGTTTATCTTGAGGTGAACTTAATCTACACGTGTTTTTTGTTTAAATCCCTCAAAGGAGTGCACCACTCAAGGGTGTACTACTACTTCTACAACATGAATCAAACAAACAGTAGCGTATTATACGAGTACTCGTATTCAATTCCAGGGCTTGTTCCAGCACTTATAACGCTCCAAGTCATCATAATCATCGCTGCTATAGCTGGCAATCTCTTGGTGTGTGTTGCGATCTGCATCAACGAACCACTCCGAAAAGCGGCAGCTAATTACTTCATTTTTTCGCTCGCCGTTTCCGACATTTTAACGGCGACTCTTTCGATGCCATTTGACGTTGAAATGTACCTAAAGAACTGGCGTTGGGATCACGGCCCAGTTATTTGTAACTTATGGACTACCGTATATTTAATTACCGTTCCCACGTCGATTTTGAGTTTGTTGGCAGTCAGTATTGATAGATACAAAGCGATCAGCGACCCGCTCAATAAGTTCAGACGTTCGCGCTTTATGACCCGCAAGCGTGCCGCTTGTGTAGTCGCAGGGCTGTGGTCCTATTCGATTATCTTTGCTTTGATACCCAAAATGGGCTGGAATCTCCCGCCAGAATTTGTCAACATCGAAAACCAGTGTATCTTTGACACGCCTGTAGAGTATTCAGCCCTCAACTCGTGCATGAATTTTTACCTTCCTCTCTTCGTGATGTGCGTTATTTATTACCGCATTTATGTCATTGCTAACAAAATGAATAGTGCATTAGATGAAAGGGCTAGACAATCTCTTCGAGGGAATCACAGCAGCACCAACGAAACCAGTTCGGGAGCACATCTAGCCTCCGTTCACACTTCGGTCCCTTTGTCACCCTCGAATGACGGGCAGCGTAAACTACTTACACACGACAGTAGATCCCCAGACATATGCAAGATAAGGACAATTAAGAGGCAGCGAAAGAAACTGAAACGCAGCATCAGAACTGCTAAGAGTATCTTGATCATCGTGAGTGCGTTTTTCTTCTGTTGGATCCCATATACGACCGTCAGCATCGTAGGACTGCTCTGTAAAAGTTGCTACGGAGCTGTCCCTCCAGGAGTTTATTCCTTTCTCCTCGTCATGGGCTACCTTAACTCCGCGCTGAATCCCCCACTTTATTCGTTTCATAACCCTAAATTCAAAGCAGCCTTTCGGAAACTACTGCGCTTCAAGAGGGATCCAATCCACACGGCTATCAACTCGAGCTACTCCGCGCCTTCAGACGTAGGGTCAAAGAAGAATAATAGTCAAATGTTGTGCAGCAGTAGGAGAAGCACGGGGCTTCTAAATCGTCAAAAAAATGACCTAAAACTAGTATGAAGCAAGACTTATAAATAAACTAATGTTGACTGAGGCTCACTCACGCGAAGAAGTACGTGTGGACGTTTTTTGATAGCTAGCGGTTTTCGTATCAGTGGGGAACGTATACAACTATTCCAAAAAATATTGAAGGCGAATGGCGATCGGTGATTGGTGACCTACTTGCCAACTTAAGGTCTTCGCTGGATGGTTCAGGAATAGTTTAGGTATTCAAGAAATTAAATATGAAGGCATTCTTATTGCTTCACACTTCCTTTTGGTCGTGCAATCGCCAATCACCGATCGCCATTCGTCGTTGAGCCGAGGCACCTCACGGTGACTCCAGATGGTCGCAGTACTTTGTCACCAGTAAGACATATTCACTGGATTCTTATTCTCAACTTTGAGGGGCACTTTGCATAAATACAATAGCTTGTTATCCTTCACTCCACGTAAAAACTAGTGTTCATGCAAAGTGTTCCTCAAATTTGATGTAAATGAGCCAAAACGAAATACTTTAGGGGTGGTAAGAAAGCTACATGTTTAAAACTCTTGCAGGAATTCCCAAAGCAGTTCAGTTTGGATTACACAACAGTGGAATATTTTCAGTTTTTGATTTTCAGGAGAATAAAACTTTATTGCTTGAACTTGAACTGCTTTGGGAATTGCTGCAAGGGGTTTGTAGATATCGTAATAAGGCCGATTTTCACGGTACGACTGTCGCGTGCATTTTGACGTATACAATTTGGTTTAAGTACCATACACACGCGCACAACTTGTCGCACGCGGCACTACAAAATTGCGAGCAATTCTCTCGGTTTGCCTACGACTTTTGTACAAATCCACTCAGAATTACAAGCAATTTCTCATCATGGCAAAAGTTTCTTGTAAAATGCCACCATACACAGTTGAGAAATACAGCAAAGAATCATTGTCCACCTTGTTATTTGATCAGATCTTTCCGAGTATTTTTGTACTTCGTGCTGTTTAAAGACATAGCATGTTTTCCTGCAAATCCGTCATCTTGTTCTAATTATCTGTAGTTTTTATGCAAAACCCTAGTTCCAGTTCAAGTCACAGTCAAATCACGCCATTTTCCTACGATTGTCGTAGGATTTTAAGCCAAAATTCAAAACTCTACGATAAATCTTAGGCCGCGTACGTCTGTAGGAATTCACACGACAGGATTTTGAGCTCATTTTGCCGTCAAGTCGCGCGCGACAATCGTACCGTGTAAATCGGCCTTAAGAAAGCAGCGTATTAAAACTATTAATAGTAGAGGCTTTCGTATGACTGTTAAAAGTCAGGGTAACATCCATCGAACCAGTCACAGTGTGCGAGATCATTGCTCATCCAATGAAAATGGTTTGACACGGCATCATCATGGTCAACACAGAACGCCCTCACCACAGTTGGTCACAGTCATACGAAAACTGCGGCATAACGAGAATTTACTCTACATTTTAGAAGCAAAATCCATGTTACCTTAATGAGAATTTAGCGTAAGAAACCAGGTGGTATGCATTTTTTCATAGCCTGAAGAATTAGCTACTAGCAAAATATCATAATAGTTCATACCTCAATATTTCCTGAATAGCCAGATAGCATATCTTTCATTCGATAATCTTTCATTTTAATATGAATATAAAACTCAATAAAAATGGTTTTGCCAAATATTTTAGTATAGATAACATTTTCAGAGCAAGCTTTCCGTTTTGATCCTTTTTGATATTGTGAACAGTGGGTCCATTTTGGCAACTAATGCATCACTTTAATAAGCCTTTCTCCAATGGCCGCCGCAAATCCAAACGAGTTGAAATTAAAAACTTATACCAGCACTAGAAAAAGCAAGCTTTACTTTAGTAACCCTACAAAGATTCATTATGTCAGGTGTTATATCGGCCGAGATAAACTTAAGGTTGCATAAAAATTGACAATATATACAAAAAAGTTTGTAAATTTATAAATTTTCAACTTACGTTTTCTCGGCCGATATAACACCTGACATTATGAATCTTCGTAGGGTTACTAAAGTAAAGGTTCCTTTTCTAGTGCTGGTATAAGTTTTTCACTCAGTTTAATTTTAACTTATTCGAATTTGCGGCCGCCATTTTGGAGAAGAGCCAATGTAACACGTATACCTAGATTTACTGCATGGAGCCGCCTGGACGACTGCCCCACTAGAGTCGAGTAGTGCCACACATTAAGAGACTCCAAGAAGCAAACAATTACTTGAGTAATAAAACAAGCAAGTCAAGTTACGAGCTTTCAAGCTATTAAAGTGACTAAAACTCTTCCGACAATATTCTTAGTATTGATTATGAGCTGTTGAATGACCCCCGAAAATTTCATAGTTTGAGTGCGGCTTCTTGAAGTTATAAAGGTTTTTCCATGCCATATGCCAATGACTGTGACATCAGAAGAGTAATTTATGTTTATTTATTCCTTTTAATACGAAACACGGACTTATTTGTATAAAAAACTAATTTGCAATAATTTCTATAAGAGCCATGGGTATAAAAATGAACGAACGAACGAACGAACGAACGAACGAACGAACGAACGAACGAACGAACGAACGAACGAATGGATGGATGGATGAATGAAATAAAATAACAATAACCATAATTCAAAAACCGATGCATTTCAAATTCAATATATCTGTACCAGTCATATTGCAGGTGAACTTGTCGCAGCGTAGAAGATCTTATCGAATTCCTGAAGGAAAGATACGAAAGGCAAGTCGGTGAAATACCCTTTGGCGAAAACGATTATACCTTCGGATGGATACATGAGACATCCTTTTTAGAGAATCATTCTGTTTTGTATTCAATCGCTCTTCTCTTCTCTTCTCTTGGAGTAATAAAGTATTGTATAGAGACACTGGGTAAAAAATGAGGCATAATAGTGTGGTAAACAACACAAAGCAGTAAATTATCAGCAGTGGAAAATCTAGACCTTGATGATTCTAAATGCATGGACATGCAATTAAATTTCGAGTTTTGAAAAATTACATCCTTCGATAGTCTACGTGCAATCTTCACGAAATTTCGCAGTGTCACTAATATCTGTATGACAATAAATTTAGAATAAAATAGATTTTAATTTAACATGAAAAACCTCAATAGGGAAAAACGAATGGAAAAGAAAAGAGAAGAAAGAAAAAATGCTGAAAGCTGCATTTGTGACTGGCTCGTCGTATCCATCTTTTTGTAAAAAAGTTCAAGCTCACGACGATCAATTCGCGATATCTGATCTTCACAGTATCCATCAAATGGCACGTGCAGAATTAACGGATGATATTTGCTCTCGCCATCCATCAAGCTCTTTTAATTGAGATAAAATACATACGTGAGTGTTTATAAAAGCCCATTTGAAGGAGGAAAGTTGCACAGGCGTCAACTGGTCTGAAAGGGTTCCATTTACAAGACGATGTGCCTCAGTGCCCGCGGGAACGGAATTATCGTTTACAGGAAAAAAAGTTCTTATTATCCAGCTTTGACAAGTCTTGGCGACTCTATCCATCTTTGCATCTTTACTCATAATGGCATTAATTAAGTTTTATTTTAGCGGCTCGTCTAGCTCTTTATAATGGCGTCATTCCTAGATTCATATCTACTTTCGGTGTTCAAATTTGTACTTTACTGACTGAAAACCCGTGGTATTGAGTTAAGGCTTGGCATGTTTTACTAGATAAATATTCTGCATGAATGCGCATTTATTCAACTGGGCTGAGGTAGGGTAATACACTTGTAGGTGTGACGTCGTCTATGAAAAGACGACTTCCGGGTCCGAAAATGAATAGTAGTCCTGTGAAGATTTTCATATCAAAATCACTACGGACAAAAGGCTCTAAATCAAATTTCTGCCAGGCGTTACTTGCAGACAGCCATACATTTGACTCGAAAACAATGCAAATTTCGAAGCTCTTTAGCCAATTTCTCGAAGATCATAACTTAAAACACATTTTTACCACCGGAAATATGAACACTGACATCCATACTGTAACTGATAAGAGTTTAAAGTCATTCCTTTACGATTTCGTGGGGACTAACTGCCGGTTGAAGACACTTTTAACAAGGAATTCCTACGTGTTTGGCAACCAAACCGCGGAATACTGGGATTAGCTCTAAAACCCATTTTTACCGCCAGAATATGAATTTTGAATAAATTTCCGGCACTTTGATACCAAAAACGTCTGTATTTATTGAGTTTTGCGTGGGGCAAATGGCTTCTAAATATCCCTATGTTATCCTCTTACTTTTTCTGACTCTCTGTGTGACTGTAGTAGCAGTTGGAGAAGATGATAGGGACACAAATGGTGATACAAACTCTGGATTTGGCCATAATTCTGCTTTGTTTACATACAGAATCAACACGTAAGCTAAGTCTATAAATACATTTCTTAAGAAAAATCGTAAAATATTTTGTTATTATACTTAAATAGGTTTATTACGGATTGCAAGAGTTTGGAATAAATACATTAATATTTTGTGGTGGGTTTCTCTTCACTGTATTCATAATACTCATTCATAAAACGTTTCGGGAGACGCGAGACTCTTTTCCCTAGGTCCGCCATCTTGGTTATTTGCTATACTGCGCAAGCGCAGTAGAGAGCATTTCATACACCAGTCACCAATTTCAAATGTCCTCAAATGTATGCAATGATTTTGATATGTTATTTTTTTCTTCATGGCAGGAATTTTTATACAGAATCCTAGTGTTGCCGGTGAAAGATAAATTCTATGTAACATTTTTGTATCTATTTTAGCTGATTTTCCGAGGAAATGGCCCGGAAATACGTCACAACTTAAAAGCTCTAATAGAGCTTGAGACCTCGTTCCCTTGGTGCAGGTCTCCTCCAACATAAACGAAGAGCTTTAAGTGATTCCAACTGCCATGACTACTTTCCGATTTGCTGATATAACAAAGAAAAGCTGCCAAACCGTTAAACCGGAACCAGAAGCTTGTGTCCATTTTATCGGATTTTCCCAGAATCATTAGCTTCTTTTCTTGACGAAGACCAAAAGTAGCGTGGGGACTGGGAACAAGAATGGACTGGAAGAAAATACAGTAATAGCCCGCGTATAAGAACCTGAATTTTTCAATTTAGCCTAAATAGGTTCTTATATAAATGGTACTTAAAGCAAATTTAGGCTACCAAGATTCTTAAAATAGTTTCTTATATTTTCATACAAATTTCATCTGAATATACTATATATATTATAAATATCATCTCATAATACAATATAAATCATTTATTTGTACCATAGAGCAATCCCTATATGCAGTTCAGTGCAGGTATAGTATATGTCCTTAACTGCAAAAGTTATGTCAAGTTATACTTTTAAATAGATGATGATCTTAATTCAGCAGTTTCTACCTATATACATTTACAGTAACCCCACTGATAAGAACCTAACTTAAAATTTTAGCCTAAATAGGTTCTTATGTGGAGGGGGCTTAAAATGAAAATTTTAGCCTAACAGGTTCTTAAAACCCAGGTT
>JAAAQI020177335.1:0-23074 GCA_011800005.2 Stichodactyla mertensii
AAGTAAGCCCACTAGAACAGCCATAGTCATCAGTCTGGGTAGGTGAGATCTCTTGGGTTACTGACAGCTTACAGTCAGTTGGAATGCTGGTGTATTCATTATCACCATTTAGCCATCTGTGTTCTCCTGTTTTCCTGTTATAGTATAACAGAACCATACCATTCTGGATCTACTTCATCTGTAGACTCTGCCATGGTAATCTAACGTACCAGTTGACCAGAAAACACTCTGATCTTGCTTAGAAAATCAAGCAAATTCCAACGTTTTCCAACAACAAGTTAATGGTTAACAAATTAATGGTTATGCTTGAGAAGATAACATTAATATGGATGTACTTCAAACAAAGATTCTTATTCCCAAGAGGATAACACGTGGTCTGAAATGGGAAAACATTGTCATAGCCTGAAAGGTCTATTGGAAGATCCATGCTGGACAACATTTTCAGCACCCATCCCCCAAAAAAGGAAGAAACTAGGTCCAGAAAGAAGTGAGCAACAGAAAAAGAAATGATACTAAAATTTCATCATTAAACCTCTGCTTTACCAGTTAAGCATATGGACCTAATCCATTGGGTGTATTTGTTTTCCCATTTCAGATCACGTGTCGTTCCCTTTGTTCCCTTTGTTTCTCGGTAGCGCTTGAGAAGACACGTTACTTAATATAGATGAGCCTCAAACAAAGAATCGTATTCCCAAGAGGATTACACATGGTCTGAAATGGGAAAACAAATATGCCCAATGGATTAGGTCTATTTCCCTCAGCACAGCCAAGATGGCTGGAATTTCCTCAGAGTGGGGAGCTAGATCTATGGAGGGGATATCCTTAGTACTTTCTTAATGGACCCTCCAGGGGAGGGTGGGCAGGGACAGGGTCTAGTATCAATTCCTCTCAGTAGAAGCTAGATATTTCTCCAAATCAGACAGCTAATTTTGTGTACAATTATTTCTTAATATTTTCAGGTACATGTACAGAATGCTACCCTTGCAGGAGGGGTTGCAGTCGGCACCATATCGGGGATGATTATACAGCTCTGGGGTGCAATACTCATTGGGCTTGTTGGCGGAGTTGTTAGTACTATTGGGTACAAGTATGTCCAGGTAAAAGAAGCAGGAATATATTCCTCACCGTATAGATGTGTGCTGCTGTGACCAGTGGTGTGTCAAAGAATTTCATTGGATTAGCAGCGATTGATATTGCAAGGCTGTTGCAAATGACAAGCAAATTTTGTCAATTCCACATGGCATATCTACAGCCTCATGCAGTGACAGTTTAAACACTGCTCCATAAATCCATCATTTCATTCATTGGCAGAGCATTCAGATTACTTATAATTACTGCGCAAGAGCAAAAGTATGACCCCTTTTAATGTATCTGACATATACTTTTGTGCATATGGGACTTTTGCTGCCAAACAAGCTTTAACACATGGTAAAACCAGACAGCTTCTCATTGAAATATGTCAGCCTGACATACAAATTTCGTGCACCAAAGTATGCATATACATTAAAAAATGGTCATATTTTTGCACATCACACTGTAATAATTGTTTGCCGTAGCACTGTGAGAGTCACTTTAAGACATCCCTGTATTAATTTCTTTTCCTCTCAGTTATCATTGACTTTACACTGCTCTTTTTTTAACAGCCCTTATTGATAAGAAAGCTTCATATTCATGATACATGTGGAGTAATAAGCTTACATGGGTTACCTGGGATAGTTGCAGCTCTAGCAAGCACTATATCGACTGGACTGGCCAGATATAAACAGTACAACACAAGGTATGCTTTGGCAGATTAATAGCACCAATTTCAATTCTAAAAACTATATCCTTCCTTGAATGGTAACTTGCCCTTATATAAATTGTCTGTGACTCAAATGGGTGGTACACTTAGCTAGTACTGTGTTGTAAATCCTCTGTGTTTTCTAATTGTTGGCAACCATGCCTCCAGGATCTCAATGCTGCTATCTCTGTTGATGTTATTGGAGGGCCAGTTCTGAATGGTTTCACACATATGCTGCATAGATTTGCTGCATCAAAGAAGCCATTCTTGCTCTACCCCAATAACATCAACAGAGATAGCTGCATCAAGATCCCAGAGGCATGGTTGCAGACCATCACCAGAAAACACAGCAGCAGAAGTCACCTGAATGACCAATCATGAAGCAGGGTACCCTCACTGTCACTGAATTCACCCCTTCCTTTGGGGGGGAGGGGGTTTGAGTTGTCCTTATGTATGCTTTTTATTTCTTATCCCCTTGGGAAATATAAAGTTAAAGCATCATCCCATCCATGCCATAGTGCTGCATTTTTTCACTTCCCACTTCTCATCTCACATCTCACATAGATGGGAAAAGAGGAGTGTACTTTACAGCAGTGTGCATCATGTAGAGATTGATTATTCCACAATAATTTGGTTTCAGTTTGTATTATATATTTCCCGCTCGTACACCTGTATTAAACAGTACTCAATATTTTGAGCTGGCCAAAATGGCTGTAGACATGCCGAGTGGACTGGCGAGAAGTGCTGGTCAGCAGGCAGGATTTCAGTTTGCAGCTTTTGCCTTGACGCTAGTTGTTTCAATTATAGCTGGTCTTCTAACAGGTAAGCAGAGATATTTAACTCGTAGCCCAAAAGGGGATATGAGTCAACAGCTCATGAGGCACATCCATATAAATGTGATTTAAAGCCCATGAGTGTGAGAGTTCCATATTGTTTTAGTATAAACAAACTAGTCAGACATTGATAGAAAATAAACAAAACCTTGAACATTAAAACCTTGGCAAAATGTGACTCAGGCAAACACCATTGTTGTGAATTGTTTTTCACTACTAAGTGGGCCTTCAGTAATAGACCAGTAGTAGCATAGCGAATCAGAATGCAGGATTTGTGATAGTCCACTAGCTAGTTTGTTTATACTAATAATAATTGTTCTTCTGATTTATTATTAGATGTTGAAGATTTTCTAATGATGAAATTAATGTTCTACATTGCAGGAATCATTATCAAGCAGCAGTTCTTTGATCCTTTAAGTGAAGAAGAACTTTATGAGGACCAACACTTCTGGGAGGTAAGAATTAAAGCAATTACTTTGATAACATATGATAAAATTCTGATAGTGCTTGCTTTTTATGGCTTGCAAACTACTGATGATTGCAGTAGTGACAATGTTGGTGATGATGGTCAGTATAATATTGTTGATGATGACTGATGGTGGTAGTAAAGTTGGTGGTGGTAGGGCGAGGTTGGTGGTGATGATGATAATGTAACAACGGCATACTGTGGTGTTAATTAATGTGAGGACAGTAACCCTTAATTCAATTTACAGGTACCTCTAGATAATACTTCTGTTCCTGATGGTATCCCTCTGACCCCACAAACCCCAATGGATTCATTCATACCGTCACCTGCCCCAGACCATGCAACTGGAGATACGATAATCTTGTAACATAAGAATAGCTGTACATGTACATGTAGCTAGTAAAAATTATTAACCAATCATTTTACTTAAAAATTCAAATGTAGCATTCTTTTCTTAAGCTTTATAAAATGCTTTTCCATGTTCTATGCTGTAGGATCACAAGCTGTAGAGAGTGATTCTAAAGCTTTTTGAGTGTTTTTCCAACATCCCAAGTGTTTATAAAACAGCTTATGACAGCTCTTATAAAATATAATGATATGCTGCTATGGAAACCATGTTTCCATGCTCTTATGTCACATGCTTTTTAGCCAATCAAAGCATGTGATATATCACATTTTTTTATAAACAAATACAACATTCACTTCTGATATTATTACCATTTTTGATATATTTTTTTAAAACAATTTAACACCGAGACTTTGCTAGAACTGTTAGAAATTTTTCTTTCTAATCACGATTGCCCAAGTGTCGGAAATAGAGCAGTTCTTGCATGACTTTTCACAGTATGGATTGCAATGCAGTGGCAAAGCATTTTTCTTGAATAAGCACTAATCTCACATGCTGTGATTGGCTCAGCAAATGTTGTCAATTCTTTGCCATTAAGTTTCCTAATGCATGACATCTCACAATCATAAGAAAGCTCCTCCGTACCACAGTTTACTGCATGATAATTTGTGCATGAGCCACGTTTTAAACAGCTGTAATTTATAAATAGGACAATCATACTAATTAGGAATTGTCACAAAAAAATTGAGTCTGCTTTTTATGTCTGTCCTTGTATTGATGATAAACTACAATCACTTCATCAAAGTAGTGTGGATTCACAAGAAGGCAAAGCTGTTTGGATCCACAGATAAAGTAAAGTTATAACTTATTTAATGTCTGACTTGGTAGTTCCTTCAGCTACCAGGCTGGTATCAATGGAAGCTGACAGTGTGCACTTTATCCCCCTTTTTCCATTAGTACTCAGTTTTAAGGGTTTTTAAAAGCTAAAGCTACAGGGATGAGGGAAAATTTGAAACAAATGTGTGACACTTGCAGACTACTTTTGACAACATGATGAGAAAATTTATTGTCAGTAAGAGGACAGACACATAAAAAATGATGTCAAAAAAACCTTGATAAAAAAGGATAAAGTCTTCTCATTTTTAGTGATTAAAACAACCAACAAAGAACAAGCACTTGTTGACAACATTTTTGTCTGTCCTCTTATTGATGATAAGATCAGCATGCTAGAAATTTGTAAGTTATAAAAATATAAATTATATATTTTTCGATCATTATCTATGAGGAATGTAAATTAGAACGTATTTAAAAAATATTTTTTTCTCCATTTGTAAATCTTATTGCAAGCACTAAATAATTAAATTGCATGTTCCATCATTCCTTTTATTAAATAATAATTCTGCCTATAATTTATAATTATTATCTTTTTACATTTTATATTTTTGAGAAATGGTTTATGAATGAATGGATAACAGATGGGAATTTACAAAAAGGATATCAAAAATAGGATAAAAATATTATAAATCATACACACCATATATAGTAAGTGGTTGGTATGGGGTTTGCCAACCACTTCCCGACACCTTCCCGACCACTTCCCGACACCTTCCCGCCCACTTCCCGACACCTTCCCGACCACTTCCCGACACCTTCCCGACCATTTCCCGACACCTTCCCGACCACTTCCTGACACCTTCCCAACCACTTCCTGACACCTTAGTGTTGTGTGCTGTAAACACTTAATGTAGTGGTAGTGTGTGTGTGTGGAGTGAACCTCACGGAAGAGCCCCTCACGGGGAGTGATGGTTGTAAAATGTCTTTTCTTTTTTAAGCTCTATCAAATTCTATTGGTGGTAATTATGGGCGTACGCTCTGTACTTGTATATAGAATTACTGTTTATAGGAATACCAATGTTACCATGCTGAGTTGTTTGTGTATACCCCAAGTACAGGATCTTGGAGTGTTTGTCCACTGATGGTAACTTGACCTGTCTTACAGAATCATGGGAAAATGGATAGTGGGTTTTCCTGGCAATGACAAAATATTATAAAGAAATAATTAATTGATAGATATCTTAACTTTGATTAAGAAAATGGATGGATGGATGGATGAGCAGGTGAATAAATGAATGGATGGATAGATGGATAAATGGGAAAGTGGATGAATAAATGGATGCATTGATAGATGAATAGGAGAATGGATGGACAAATGAATGAGAGTGGATGCACAGATGGATGATAAATGGGAAAATGGATAGAAGATCAAATGGGAGAATGGATGGAGGGATGGGAGAATGGATGGATGGATGAATGAATGGATGGATGAAAAAGTGGATGGATGTGAGAGTGAATAAATGAAAAGGAGAGTGGATGAATAAATGGGAGTGGATGGATGGATGGATGGATAAATGTGAGAGTGAATGGATGAATGAATGAATGGATGAAAAAGTGGATGGATGTGAGAGTGGATAAATGAACAGGAGAGTGGATGAATAAATGGGAGTGGATGGATGGATGGATGGATAAATGTGAGAGTGAATGGATGAATGAATGAATGGAAGAGTGGATGGATGGATGAATGGAAGAGTGGATGGATGGATAAATGGGAGAGTGAATGGATGAATGAATGAATGGAAGAGTGGATGGATGAATGGAAGAGTGGATGGATGAATGGAAGAGTGGATGGATGGATAAATGGGAGAGTGGATGGATGAATGGGAGAGTGGATGGATGGATAAATGGGAGAGTGGATGGATGAATGGGAGAGTGGATGGATGAATGGGAGAGTGGATGGATGAATGGGAGAGTGGATGGATGATGGATAAATGGGAGAGTGGATGGATGAATGGGAGAGTGGAAGGATGGATTAATGAATAGGAAAGGGAAGGGATGGATGAATGAATAGCACAGTGGAAGAATAAACAAAGATTGAACAACTTACATTGCACAGTTCACATGTTTCACTGGGCTTTGATTATTGAACTCTGCATTCTTAGCAATCTCAGCAAACCTAAAAATTCAAAATTACATTCATTATATCATAATTGTTATTTTATCTACATAGAATCACAATACTTAGTCCTTACCTCTCATACAATTTATAACTTCTTATTTCAGGCTTTGTCAGTTCCACACCATAAGCATCCTTCATGGATGGCATTAATTCCTGAAAAGCAAAGGTGCTGTTGTATTGAATCACATCTATCATAGCATCATTACTGGACTGGATAACTGGAACAAATTCATAAATTTGCTGACACTCTCCATAAAATGTTTTACAGTGTAAATATTCCTGAATGTTTGACCATTTTTAAAAGGGGACTAATTTAATTCAGCTGAAATGTCACTGAAATTATCTTTAAGGGTCTAATAATCACTGGTTAAAGTTTATAACTTAATTCTAACCAAAAGCAGTGTACTTTATAACAGCCACACTCAAACTTTATAAATATTTTTGGTCATTCAACAGCTGACCCCATGTAGAATCAATACAACTGAGAATATTGTCAGAAGGGTAAAGGGCACTTTTAATGTCTTCACATACTTTCATGAACAGACCTCTTGCTGCCAAACAAGCTTTTCTGATGAAAACTGCCACAGGTGTATCAAATTCTCCCATGATTATAAATTTTCAACTGAAAATCTACTATGTATTACAATGACACAAGTGTAAGCCTACCAGGACACCAGCTGTCTTACCTGAAATGACACAGGGGTAAAGGTACTGGCTGAGTCTTTCTGTGGTGACAGAGAATCAAGACTGTCATCATCTGAGCTGCTGCTGTCATCACTGGACTCTTCTGCAGGAATCCCTGGAGATGCTGCTACTGCCTTTCTGACTGGAACTCTCTTTTTACTACAAGAGCAACATTTTTATGCAGGTCTAAGTTGTCTTTTTGTATGGTAAGTTTGAGCATGGCTTACAAATTTAAATAAATTATTTTGAGGTATTGATAATACTCACACTGGAGTTTTAAATCGATCTCTGACAATGAAAGGTGAATGGTCGCTACAGGTAGGGGGCATGAAGTCCCTAAACCATAAATTAAATAATTTTAAAGTTTAGTAATTACTGTGTGATACATGCCACACTGTGGTCACCTTGTGTATTTTTTTACAAGTTCGAGTTAGCCATAAACAGAGCGAGAATTCATCTGGCAGATACATTATTTTGCACTTGGCAGCACTCAGTTCATGTACTCTTTGTATCCATGAAACAAATTCTCACTTTCTGATTGGCTAACTTGGTTAAAAAATATATCGGGAGACTACAATAGCATGCATTGTACAGTAAAGGTATTGAACAATCATGGTATCAAACTGAAAAGTTATTTTGAACCCTGCATCCATGCATTCATTCATTCCCATTCATTTCTAGTCATTTCTCCATTTTTTCATGCATACAGTAGTTCATTTTTAGAAACTATCCTCACCATAAAACAAAGCACTTACTTGCAGGACCTCTGCATGGTTAGTTGGTACATGGTATCAAACACTGACAGCTCATGCGGCCTGTAAAACTCTGAAAACACATCCATCTGTTCATGACTCCTGGAGTCTGGATATGTGATGAACAATGACTCCTTCTCTCCTATATTTGGGTTAAAAACGCCCAGACATAAACCTGACACAAGAGGAATCAACAGCGTAGTTAAACTACTACTACATACATGTAGATTTGTTTGCTGAGAGCAAGAGTTCCTGGCAGGATACCAGTTGAAAAGCTTTAGAATCACTTGCCTATGGCTAATGTAATTCCAAAACTTTTCTCTTGTTTTCCCAATATCCTGCATGTTGATAAAACACCATAGAACATGGAAATCATTTTATAAACCTTAATTATCAAGCAGTATGAATACACACCTTCCCATACTGGATGTGGTAGACTGTTAATGACTTTCTCATCAAGCCAGGTGGTGTAGCTGAAACACCAAGAAAGTAACATCAAGGTTCAAAGATCTGCAGGTCAGTTTGTTTCAGCAGCAAGTCCTTCCCATCCTTAAGGTTCTACATAACAACTGATATCAGTGATTATAGAGGATATTAAATGAGTGTGCAGCGATACAAATTTTGTCTTCGAGTCTTGAAAGGATCTTTCATGAGTGAGCTGCAAGCTGAGCTGTGAGCTGAGCACAAGAGAGATTTTCAACACAGGAAGATAAAATCCATATCTCCAAGTACCTATGTAATATTCTTATTATATAATTGTTGATGAACGAACCTTGTTGCATTCAAATAGCTGTAAAAGGTACAAACCATGGTGTTGTTTTCACATGAAAATATCAGTTTTTCACAATGAAGAAAAACAGGTATTTCACTGACAATTATATATTAACAAACAGCCTTCAGTTAATTGTATACTTTGTGACCAGCTGAAAGATGGCTTTAAACAGCCAATGAACAGGCAACTGTCAACCAGCATTTAGCCAACAAACGCCAAATGGTAGTCCAACAGTTGGGTGACAGTTGGCTGACTGCTGGTCAACATGTGCTGGCTGGTAATAAAGTACGTAATCTCCAATAGAGACATCTTTCATCTAAATTTACTGATACATGTATCTAAATAGTAAATTGCAATCTTTCTACCGAGTTTCCATCCGCAGCATTCATTAATAGGTACCTCTTTCTCTTTTTGTGTGCTTTGAGGTTACAGGTGGAGGTGTGGTGGAGGTAGTAATCTGTCGTCATGTCCCAGATGTTACACATTCCCTCTACTGGTATGTAAACACCAAGGAAAACATTCATTGCCTGTTGCTTGTCTGCATCTGAAATATTCAAAACAGGAAAAATTCAGTGAATGAATGGAATGATGGATGGATGGATGGAGGGATGGGATGGGATGGGATGGGATGGGATGGGATGGATGTGTCATCTACTGTGGATACTTTATCCACAGTAGATGACTCAGTAAAATGTTGAGGTGCATTTAATGGATGATGTGGTTTCTAGGAGTGGTGCAAGATACAGTCGAACCTCGATTATCCGGACTCATTGGGACTGGGCTAAAAAGTCTGGATAATCGAGAGTCCGGATAATCGAAAATATGAATATTAATGAGTTAAATGAAGACATGAATAAATTAAAAACATAAGTGGTTTAATAAATCAGGAACCTCATTGTCAACTTATAGTACAGGTACTGTAATACCGTAGAATATCTAAAACTTTTGTTTACATGTAAAGTTTTGTATTTGCAATTTTATTTTGAATGTTAAATTATTAAGTTGGCCTGAAATGTTCAAAAAGATTGGTCTGTTTCAAAGAGTTATAACGAACTCTAACGGCAAGCTCCATCATTCGTCTTATCTGCATTATTTGAACTGCATCAATATTGTCTTGCTTCTCTAGCCACAATAAACACATTTTAAAACTTTCAATGGCGTCTTTGGTAGTTACATCTTTCTCTTCGTCGCTGTAGTCCTCTTCTTCCTCACTGCTTTCATTTTCCCTGCTCCCACTCCATTCTCTTGCGGTAACACTAACTAAGATTTCCTCATCAGATAACTCTGGGGTTGATTGAATTCCATCGTCGGCACTTAACCATTCTTGGACTTCAGAAACACTGAGTCCTTTTTCTAATCTTAAAATGATACATTGCTTGTCTTTTATCGAGAGAACTGATCTTTTACGTTTTGTTGCCATTGCGATTAAGAGTATTTTACAAGGAACAAGCCGCTGTTTTTGCCATGCGCAAAACACCATTCAACTGTGACATTTGTCTTAACAACCATTAATAGTAACCAATCAGAAATCAGCAACTTTCATTCATTAATATTCATGAAAAAAACGGGACTGGAACTAAAAGTCTGGATAATCGAAAAGTCTGGATAATTGAGGTCCGGATAATCGAGGTCCAGATAATCGAGGTTCGACTGTATTGAGGACAAGCCATAAAAACATCATTAAAATTTAAATAAAATATCATTTCTGAATTTTCAAATGAATAATTCCAGGAAAAACCCACAACTCCCAAACAGAAGACATTTCCACAGGGGTGTGAAGGATCTGAGGGCATTCTTGTGTAGTGCCTTCACGAAAATAATTTCTACACTTTTCACCCATAAAGGATGTGAATGTCTAAGGAATAGGAAGTGCCTGAAGGTTTGGGGGTGTCTAATACCAATCCTTTCCTGTAGAGAAATGATGTAAAAAAAACAAAATATCAAGTGAAAATAAAAGCACCTTACCATTAAATGCATTGCTATAGTAACGAGAAATTGTCTGCATGATGTCATGTGAGTGCGACGTAAAGGGTGACACTTTGCGGTATGTCCGTATGCTGGGAAAAATAAATGAAAATATTTAATATATATATTTAAATATTTATCCTACGTTTAGTATTATTTCTTGGGTAGTTATCAGGTTCAAGTATAGGACCCTGTGTATTGTATATGTTTTTATCATTACCCATTCAATGAATTTCTTTTTACCAGTAGTGCATTTCTTACAAATACTGCAGTTGGGATTAGTTCTGATTTTTGAATGGGAAACATAGTTTTACAACTCTCTTTTCTATAACTAAAGTAGTTTGTATCCTAAAAATGATCACTAAACTAACCCATGAACCAATTGAGAGCCACCATACTGCAGGGCTAAGGTGTCACCGTGGGCTTCATAGAGATCCTCAAGAATCCTAAAACCACAAGAGAAACATGAACTAGATTATAAAATTCCAGGTATTTTCCAGGAGTTTTCCAGGGTAAAAATATAACATTTCCAGGACCTTTAACTTTGAAATTTCATGTCAGACAATTTAACAATTTTTATTTTCCTTGTGTGTTAAACCTAATGCTAATAGAAAATTCCAGGCGTTTCCAGCAGTTTGTGTCAAAATTCAAATTTTCAAGGAGTTTTCCAGGAATTCCAGGAGCAGCATGAACCCTGTTCTATTGGTGGGGAATAATTTGTGAGCACATTCTATTTGATAGAAGGACATCTAGCTAGGATAATATTGACTAGGATAGAAACCCTGCTTGGTGTAGACACCCAACAGGCTAGAAGAATAGTGATGAAGACATCGGACTTTATGTGACCACTGGAAATGAGATATCCCACCCTTTCCAGAGAGAAGCACCCAAAGACTGGAAACCCGCCTGGTGAGAAATGATGATGATTTATGATTCTCAGCTACACATGCCTCTAGATTGAAGCATGCATGTTGGTCATCAGTGGGCGCAACTTCAAAATGTTTAATTGTAGCTATTCCAAGGTGGCGAGGACAAGGGGGAGAGGGGAGGGAAGGGGGTGCTGCTGCTAGTACCCATCTGCTCATAATGCTAAACAAAATGTCATAAGCAATACCCAAACAATTTAATTTCATAAATATTTGTTGTACCTGACAGCATCTGAATCGAACTCTACTGTTGGAGTCTCAATCACTCCTAATGCATAAAGCTACAAGAAACAACAGAGTATTATTTTAAAAACAACAACAGTAAGAGTCATTTCTATAGTGACAAAAGAAGAAACTTTTTTTAATTAACCAATCAAAACTAATAAAGACAAAACTTGAAACATCTTTAAAATGAAGAGCTGATAATTAACACAGAAGTATGACAGCCTTTTTTTCTTCCTAGATTTGGCAGCCTCTGGTAGTTAAATGGAAGATTCTCTTACCTGGAAACCCAGTGCACATTTTCCAACCATAAACTGAGCAGTATTGGTCCTGTCCAGGCAGTCAACACAGTTAACACGCAGGACACCATTCTACAAAAGCACCCATATATTACCAGGTATCACCAGACTGAGACGGATCCTGGATTTTTGGAGGGGGGGTTGGTGCACCTCCAGGAATATTTGGAGGGGGTAAACCATTAATGATCAGGACTTGAGATATTAAACCCATAATTGACTGTAAGTAGCTCATCTCAGGGGGGTATACACCCCCTCCATCTCTCCCCTGGACCCCCCCTTATCAGATAGCAACCATGTTGAATATATAATACCACAGGCAGTGAATACTGGCTTTATAGTTAATTATAATGCTACCTGTAACTTAGAATTTAGAAAAGAATTTAGAAATCATTTCAATCCCTGAAAGGAAAAGTAAACAATGGTTACCTGAGCCCTTCCACGCCTGAGATCGCTGTACGGCAGACCCCCCATCATGTCACACCTAGACGGCATGATGAATGAAATGAAAGTCAAAAGTTAATAGCAAATTACAGGTTATAAAGCACATACTTGAGAAGATGTTGACAAGTACCAGGTAATAGATCAATCCCACATGGGAAAGAGTGTTTCATCTGATATCCAAACACCAGGAAGTGGGTTGAAAAATTGAGGCACAGCCCAGTTTTTTAACTGACTTCAAGGTGTTTGGATAGAGGATGAAACACTCTTTCAAGGTGTTTGATCTAGCTTCACAAACCAAGAACAATTGTAGGAGAAAATCAAAGTGAAAGTTGGTGAAATTTTATGCTAATTATGATCACATATCCAAACCACCGTCACAGCAGTGATTCACTTTGTTTTCTCATTAATTATTCATGCGTTTGAGAAACAATGTTCATTCATAGTAACCCATTTAGTTTTATTACTGGTAGTACAATGATGTACCTTGGATCTTTACGCACTTGATTGCAATACAGTTCAGGACAGTTGTGGAAGAATCCAGTCATTTTGAAGACCTGCAGATAAAAAAAGCATTAGGAAGTGAATGCAGATAAATGCAATTGAATTTTCTAAATATTTGAGTATAGTGATATTGCAAGAGAAGTGATGAAAACAATATTTTAGTCAAATCATTAGGCAAAATGCATTCCTGTAGGAAGACTTTAATTGGTTAATAGTTTAGAATATGAGCCAGAAAACTGAAAATCTACCAACATCTTACCAACACCTTCTTGTAAGTCATAGGGTGATTACTTCCTTGTTATTTCATATGTAATGCACTAAAAGAGAGTTGCCTACCTGGTTTGCAATAACTGTCAGTTTCTCAATCACAGCAAGATCTTTGCTGGCAAAAATAACAATAATTTCGTCAACAAATCAGTTCAGAAAATTCAGCATTCAGCATTTTTCCACACATTAAAGAATCCTTGTCAACCACAATTATGCACTTAATGCACTGGTATAGCCAATCCTCAGTCAATCCCCCATTTTCTCTGCCAGGCAAAACAGCAGCTCTTAGCCCCCCTCTTTTGTGGAGCCTAAAAAATGATGATCCCCTTTATTTGTACCAGCAGCCCCCCTTCCACATAATGACAGGTCCCTCAAGACTACATTTTAAGATTACTGTAGCTCAGACATGATATTTGCTATATTTTTGTTCTAACCTTTTGTTAAATCTTGCCATGTCCCATGCAATGTACTTGATATGAAATTCCACAGGTAAAAACTGGTTCAAATAATCTATGATTGACTGCAACTGCTCGCTCAGGATCTGCTCATGTCTTTTTCTTTCCCTTTTCTGAAAAAAAGGTCATTTTTAGGGAATGTTCTTTTTATTAGTGCAAATGAGTTGGGGGGGCACCCAAAAAATGGGGTCAAAAGTTGTGTGTGTGTGTGTGGGGGGGGGGGGTCAGCTGAAAGTTTTGGTCATACTGGGGGCTCATGCCAAAAAAAACTATATGTAGAGCAGGGGTCAGGATATGTGTAAACAGAGAGAAGGGATTATGTGAATATTCATAGACACCTAATGTTGAAATGCTTACTGTAAAACTACATATGTCAAGAGAAACCCAGAATTCATGAGCCACTCAGTCACGTTGCTATTTTCACATATCACACACTTATTTTAGCCCAAATCATGCATTATGAGTAACCCAGGGTTCACACTACTAGAAGATTATAAAATTCTAGGTATTTTCCAGGAGTTTTCCAGGGTATAAATATAAAAATTCCAGGACCCTTAACTTTGAAATTTCATGTCAGACAATTCAACAATTTTTACTTTTCTAATAATTTAACCCAATGCTAACAGAAAATTCAAAGAGTTTTCCAGGAGTTGGTGTCAAAATTAAAATCCTCCAGTGGTTTTCCAGGGCCCTGGAAGAAATTTTCAAAATTTAAGGAGTTTTCCAGGAATTCCAGGAGCAGGGTGAACACTGGTAACCCTTCTGCTACTCTTGGTCTGAAATGGGAAACATTACATCCACGGTGATTTGGTCTGTTACATGATATGACATGAACATGGGAAATTATAAACCATGAACTCACCTTCACAAGGTTAAGAATCACCAGCGGTGCTCCAAACCTTTCAAAAAGCTGATTAACATGCCTTGATGCTGCGACACAGAAGGGGTCAGCACGATCAACTACAAATTAAAGTGAAACAAAAATTGATAAATGATTTCAATTCAAACAAATGAAAGAACAAATGCTAATTATGCTAATGTCAGCTGCCGCCATTATGAAGGGGGTCAATACTTGCTCCCATAAACTTATCAAGCATGTACTGTAAGTGCAATTAGTTCTATGACAATTATGTGATCATACCATGTATCTGTGGTTTAGGTACCATAACTTGCTTCATGTCCTGCATAAAAATTTCAACAAAAGATGTTAAGTGTGAGACTCGCATATTTATTCATATAACTGCCATTACCATAGAAACACACCGTCAGAATACTAATTATTCAAGCCTGTTTCTTACTTGGGACCAGAATGTGGGGACAGACCCCCTGAGCTGAATGTAAGACGTATAATATCCAATCTTGAAGGACAGTACCGAAGCATCATGAACTATTTGTTCTGTTTCAACTTCATTTGCAACATAACCCTGTAATAACAAGAATACATAAGAGAAACCATTAGTAAAACGAATGTAGTGAACAATCCAGGAAGAAGATGCAGCTCTTTAGAAAAAACATTTTGTAGTTGACCACATATCACCATGGTAACAGCACTAGTGATACTCTGCGAGAATTGACTTACCTCATCATTGGCCCCTCTTTTAAGGAAGCGTGTACCAGCAAATTCAGCTGACCTTCTTGCAATAAGAGTAACATAGATTGGTTTACCATAGACACATATATCTTTGAGCAAAAGTTAGGGAATTAAAGATAATGTGTAGTAGATAAGGCATGACTGCATATAGAGGTAGGACACTTGTGCGAAAATTAAATTAACTCCCTACAAGCAAGAATGTCTCTGTGCATCTATTTTGTTGACTGAGTGCTGAGCAGATAAAACTTGCCCTGTTGAATCAGTGTGAATAATCCTTATTTGCCTTTCCAAAATTCAACACAAGACTGGAAACAAACTTGTGGTGCATAGAATTGTGGGGCTGAATTTGAGGACAGGATCAAAAGGCGCTGCCATCTTGCATTTGCGCCCAATCTTTCTTTGAATTTCAGAAAGGCAAATTAATATTATATATTTTATTCACCATCTCAATTCTGATTGCCTGAGATCCTACAGCTAGTTCATGATATCTACAGAAAAGTTTGCAGATATGGGATTCATTATGATGAGTTCAAATTCCAAGTGAGGAATGCACACTTAAAAAATAGATTGTTCATAATAAGCTAAAAGATAACAAAGAATTTCCTAAATTTTCAAAATGTATAATAAAACAAAATAATTGACACTTTGTTTTTTGCATGATATCATAAATCATCAAGACATCGAGTCTGCATTTGTCTTAGCCTACAGCTTCAGCAAATAACACAGACCTTGACCTTAATAATTTAGGATATCATGCTCAACATTGTTCAATATTATTAAACATCTTTTAAAGAAAAATAAAATTAACCCAAAAGGATACTACTTTGTCCAATGAAGCCATTAATAGTATACAAAACCCAGTCCTGATGAACACATCCTTCAAATCCGGACAACAAATGCTTATTCCAGACAAATTTGTAGCATGGCTTACTTTTTCTTCTTGTCAAATCAGTCTGTAACTTTTCAGTTTTGACTTGACTTCTTAATTTCCTGCATTTATGACAAACAGCTTCAGAATCATCAGATTCTTTGAAGCTTTCATCTTTAGTAGAATTGTGATCTTGAGTTATATTTTCACTGAGAATTTTAGGATCTTGAGATGATTTTTCATTTGAATTGTACATGTCATCTTTGTTTTCAAGAGAAGGTGTACTGTCAATTATACTAGAACCATTTTTGTCAACATCTTTACTACAACTCTCCTTTTTTGCTTCAAAACTTTGATCTGATTTTAAATGTGAATCCTGGTTGCACTTGTTTAGTAATCCAGTATTAGCTGGGGCATCCATGGTTAAAGTTCCTTCTTGATTTCTATGGTTACAGGTACAGTTTCCCAATCCTTCCCATGATTCTTCACCCCTGCTAGGTGTAGAGTTGGGTTTCAGCAGGGGAGCTATATTGTGCTGGAGAGTGTGCGTCAAGTCATAGCTATAACTGATAAAAAATTAAATAAATATAATCAAAAATAATATTATTATCGATTAAATAATGTACTATGAATAACCACACACACACACAGTCACACACAAAACAGGTGCAAATTTCAACAAAATTTTGGATATTGTTAAAAAAATTGTTTTAGTACTGGAAACATGAAGAATAGTTATAACATACCAAACATCTTATGAATAATTAATGAACAAAACACATTAGAAATCATTGACCATGGAGGAGGTTGTATGTCTGATACAAAATTGTCTTCATTTGCATAAACTGTAACTTGGATTTTCTCAGCCTAACTTGATTTATTTGGAAATATATCAGTAGAACCTGAGAACATTTTGTAAACATTACTTATTTGCTAAGAATCATTATTTTGTTAAGTGCAAACACATCAATAAAATAAAAACTGAATAATTACTAACAGTCTCTATTTAGTCACTATCACTTTACCAGAACAATTTACAGTAGAGGATATGTAGTTACCAGTGTAATATTTAAGAGTCAATGATGAATAGATCTTGAATAAAGCCTGAGAAGTAAAGTGATTATGAACAGAAAGTCTCTTTTGTATTTGATATCCCCTGTGTATTGTTCTTGCTGAGTGATAGTGACTAATTGCAACTAAATAAAAACTATTAGTCAGTAACAAATAGTTTTTGTTCCGTTGATACTATGTTTGTGAGCTCTATGTGTACAAACTAAGAAACTTACCTATAATAGAAATTGCTTGAAAGATCTACATTTTGAAAGATTCTAAGATACCTGGATGAGAAAAGCATGAAATAATCACTAGATGAAAAAATAAAACAAATAGTAGGTTACTTGGATGGTTAAAGAGCTGCCTTAGCTGTCAGTAATTTGTTATTTTATCCTTAGTTGATCTCGTAAACATTACACTTTTCTGTTGATATCTTCTTCTCTCTAGTCTATTTGACTCACATGAATATGTTCCCTGAAACAGTCTGAAGTCTGAAGTCTGAAGAATAACTATAAGATATACCACCCTCCCCTCCCCTAGTCTTCAGATGTTTCATTGATCTCTTGAGTGGGGGAGGGGTGAGATGGTACATTGACAGAGAATGACTATAAGATATACCACCCTCCCCTCCCCTATTCCTCAGATGTTTCATTGATCTATTGAGTGGGGGAGGGGTGGGGTGGGACATTGGAGAATGATCATAACTATAAGTAACTAGAAGTTTTCTATACCTTGACTCATCAGGGTGTTGATATTTTTGAATGACAGCCTCGTTAGGAATTGACACCATACGAGTATCTTCAATCTTGTAAATAGTGTGGCCCCCAATCTGTGCTTGTCTGTCAACAAATAAAAACAAAACAATAGCCCACTTCCAAGATAAGCTTTGCTTTTCATTGTTGCACACAAAGGCTTTGTGCTAAATTAGTCCAGACTTACTTTCTCCGCTCTGTGATTAGTATTATGTAATATCCCTCTAGAAATCTCACAAATCCTACACAAAAAAAACCAATATATAACAAAACTTAAGTATAAACTATGAATCACCAGGACACAACTTGGAAAGAGATTTTTTAGTAGACAAAAGAAATTTTAGAGGGGGGGGGAGGGTAAGAAAATGGTACTTACCCAGAATGCCGTATGCTGATATACTCCTGTGAAGACCTTTATTAGATGTCTCATATGGTTTATTAGTCTTAATAATATTCCCTGCATTAATAGTAGTTAATAACTGTTTGATCTGCTGTCTGTTATATTCAACCTAGAAGAGAAAGCCAATAGGAAACCGGAAGTGGTAGTTGTGACGTATTTCCGGGTCCAATTTTTTACAATTTTTTGCTAAAATTAAGCCAAACGTTTCTCCACAATTCCTCCACCTGCAATAAACAGACCTATGTACAACAATTCTTGCTATGAAGAAAAGAAAGCAAGAAAGTCTTCACAGAATTAGCGATAACTTTTACAATTAAAAACTTTCTCCCAAAATTAGATCTAGAAGAGAGTTGAACTTGATCGCAGCAGCAAATTCCGCTTATTTTATTAGTATTTTAAAAAATTTTTGGAATTTTTTGGTCAGTATACCTTGTCGTCTGACAGTACAAGTTCCTTTGGCTCTGTCCTGTCAATCTTCAGCACACGGAACCTCGTTTCAGCATTATTTGACCCCACTAAATAAAACCTCTGCAAGAACAAACAAGCAAAACTCAGTTACTCTCCAGCTGAAAAGTATGTGATGTACCTTCTGTGCGTTTAAAGAAGGTTATTCTTACTGCTTTGGTCTCGTAAAGAACGATTCTTTGGAAGCAACTAACTGGAGCAACATCGGCCGCCATTTTGGATCGACTCGGCCGTGTTTTTAGAAGAGCCTGGGAAGGATATAAAAATCACAGGTAGCCCATTCCATGCACGCTTGATTTTCATTGAAATCACTCTAAATTTCGACTCAAATCTTCGTATTGGGAAGAGATAAAGAGCCAATATTAATAAAAAAGGTCAAAAAGTTGCTTCATTTAAGCCATTTTAAAGCTTTTGCATTCAATTTGTTCTTGGGCTACCTGTGTAAGAAAGCGCGCATTGCTGACTGGGTAATCAAGATGGGCGAAACTTTAGCAACTTGAGGAATTGCATAATTTTTAACGGAGAAATATTCTTACTAAAATGAGCAAACTGCTCGTTAAGTTTGCAATTGGCTGACAGCGATGATAACTTTGCACTAGCTTTGCAATGCTTTGCATTTTTTGGTTGCGACAGGATTTTTTTGATACGCCATCAATTTGAGACTGTTTGCGAAGGATTGTTTGTCATTCCAAGAGTTCATTATTCATGGCTCTGGTGTTTCGTACTCGTAATCGCCATGGTTATGCAGTCAAGTTTTCGCCGTATTTTGGCCACAGACTGGCTTGTGCAACCTCGCAGCATTATGGTATCGCAGGTAAAAGAGTTTATATAAGATGAGGTACTCACAATGGCGCATTTCACGCACGTCTCACTGCGCATTACAATCGTCTGTGGAGGATTTACGGAATGCTCAGAGCGATTTTGGAATGAGTGGGAAACGTACCGTACTGACTTGCGGTACGTACACGGTACGGTATGCAGTAATACTGAAATGGCTTCCCATAAGAATGGTTATCGTATGAGTGGGAAACGTACCGTACTGACTTTCGGCACGTACACGGTACGGTATGCACCACTTTCCATACATCGGTTCACTGACCAAACACAAAGCTCTCGAGCGAGGCGTCAGGGTCCAGTGGCCTTAGTTTCAAAGGATTATGCAAATTTTACCTTGGAGCCTCGGCTGAATGCTTTGTGTTTGACCAGTGAACCGATGTAGGGAAAGTGGTGAATGCAGTAACACTGAAATGGCTTCCCATAAGAATGGTTATCGTATGAGTGGGAAACGTACGGTACTGGCTTATAGCATTTATTTTATTTATTTATATTACATAATCAGCAAAGGTTATTGCCATCAAGCTGATATCACGTACACGGTATGGTACAGTACCACCTGAAAACATTGAAGCATAAAACGCGTCCATCGCATGTTCAGCGAATGCGGTAAAAACGCAAATGAGCCGCATTTTGTCTGGGAATTAACCGCGGTTGTCTAAAAGACCATAGCAAAGCACTGTATAGTGGACAACTTACAGTGTATACAGAAACATTGAAATGGCTTCCCATTATTTTCATGTGAATCATCCAATCACAATGCGTAGTATGGTAAAGTACGATATAGCTATGGTACAGTGCCGTAACATTTCCCACTCATTGGAAATCTGCTCTGTTCAGGCACCATTGGCAGCAATACAACTTGCAATCATGAATGGGTAATTAGTGTATTATGCCTCTTACTGGGGTGGCTGTTGAACCACAAGACAATCCCCTACTTTTGTCTCTTATATGGATAGTTCAACCAGTTCTTTGAAGTCCCTCATTCTTCAATTGCATGTTATGTCATCGCGGCCATATTGGTGGTTTCTAACAAAAGATTTCTCATAGGTCCTTTTGTCTGGACCACCAACATGGCTGCCATGCCTTTGTCTTTTGATCCTCTTGGGAATGTTTGCAATCCATCAATATAAAAGTTAAGGAAGGGATGGGAGACAGGGTCTATGGTTTAAAGTCCTTATCCGAGAAGACCTGAAGGTCTAACCATTTGCAGATGTACAAAGGCAGCACCTCTCCTCAGTTATTTTAAGACCCTGAGTGCATGAGAAATTGATGCTCTACCAATTGAGCCAACTGGTTGGTGACTTTATGGGCTATCTGGTATATATGTTATAAGGCATTTATGGCCAGTTGTTAATATTATGGTTCAAATAATGTCAAAAAGTATAGTTTTAGGTATAAGGATATGTTCATTACAGGGCATGGTACCTTGTTCTTACTAGATGTTATTCCTGGTGGAGTGGCAGTATTCAGACAGTAAGTACTACTGTTTTTAGTAGCAATGATTATTGATTCTTAGAGCATATTTGCTGTGTGAGTAAAGAAATGGCAAATTCATAGTCATACTGCAGTCATACTATACTTTAATTTCAGTAACTGTAAATATGCCATGTGATTGGATGATTTACAATCATGAAAACATTTCAGAAAGCATTTCAGTGTTATGGCATGCCATAACGCACAATACTGTTTTGTTCTGAATTAACAGTTTGAATTCCTAGCTCCCTTATGAAATTGATTGATGACTTTTGCTTTTGCCATTTGTTTATCTGGTGTGCAATTATGTCTTGTGTAAACAAGGTTTGAATGGAGCGATGGATTGTTTGACTGTGCCTGGAGTGAACGCAACCAAGATGTGGTTATTACAGCCAGTGGAGATGGCTCTTTACAGCTATGGAATGTTAATAATCCAGAGGTAAAGTCCTTTCTTACAGTAATGATAAGTCCTGTAGCCTTTGGTCCACTACCTTGAGGGCAAATGGACTATGAGACAATAGCTCATGAGGCCATAGGCCGAATGTTAGTAGGTTTTTACTAAAATATAATAGCCTTAAATGCCAGCCCTTCTCCTCTGCTACCCCCTAAATAGAAACCCAGGGATTGAAGTGGTTACCACAGTTGCACTAGATAAAATGGATAAAAAGGTTTTTATTGATTCTGGTTTGCTATGCACCTTCGAGATACCCATAGTTCTCCTTGATTTAGCCCGTGCAAATGAGGTCAGGGTCTGGTTACTTAGGGGCAAAATATATGAAAGAGACTTCGGAAATTGAACAGAAAACAAACAGCGTTTTATCAGATGTGAATTTAAATACGAAAGGATGTAAATGGGTTTACCAAATAGGATATCTGAATAACAGAGTTTTCCTGTTCTTGTTTAGACACAGTGCATGAATTTCCTCAAAACTACGATCAGTTTTCAATGTTTTTTACCCTGACCTCGCTGGCGTGCACAAATCATAAAGAATTGTGGAAAACTATGGAAAGGATCATACAAGATTTGTCATTAATTACATAACAGGGCCATAGCCATGATTTCGTGAGCAGTTAGTCCAGTTTTGTCTGGTCTTTATCATCTGGAAAAATATTAAAACTTGTTGTTTCTAAAAGTAGTCTGGTTGAAAATAGACTAACCATGAATACTTCTTATTAATGGAGTATGAGAGCCATACTGTAAGCTATGGACCAAGCTTTTTCCACTGCCTTACAATACAAGTGCATAATGCGCTGTCCATAAGCAAGTGAGGAAAAAGGAGGTACCATAACTTACATATGGACCAAGCAAGTGAAGTTAATAAGATGTTTATTATATGGCAAAGCGAATACAAAAATATGGTTGGGCATCTGTACCTTAAGTTATGGACCTCAAATTGGCCAATGAGAGTGAAATTACCTTGCCATATACTTCTTATAGGATTTTTCAATTATTTTACAGCGACCTCTCAGAGTATTCAAGGAACATACTGCTGAGGTGAGTCAAGCTGGTGCAAAACCAAGGTGCAAAACCATTTAGTTTGTGGTCAAACATTATTCAAGTCTTATTATTATTGTTTTCAGGTCTATGGAGTGGACTGGTCAGTGAACAGGGATGCTGACCTCTTCTTAAGTGCTTCATGGGACCACACTGTTAAATTGGTTAGCTTAACTTTTTCCCCCACAGCTACTTTAATAAATTTAAAATTTACACAACACTTAACCCTGCTAATTTTTATAGAGGGAGAAAATAGAGTTTTATTCCTATGTTTTTCAGAAACTCTTGAGAAGATATGTTAATATGTATGAACCTTAAAGTGCACATGAACCCTGAGACATTACTTTCAGTATTGATTCTACATGAAGTAAATAGTTGAATGGTAAAATATTTCTTCATCTCAGTGTTGCGTTTTTAA
>JAAAQI020177446.1:0-20357 GCA_011800005.2 Stichodactyla mertensii
GAATGAATGAATGAATGAATGAATGAATGAATGAATGAATGAATGAATGAATGAATGAATGAATGAATGAATGAAATGGAATGGAATGGAATGGAATGGAATGGAATGGAATGGAATGGAATGGAATGGAATGGAATGAATTGATTAATCAATGACTAAATATTAAAGATAAACAGAAATACAGTATAACACAAAAACTAATAGATGTAGTAGAAATAAACATTTCTACAGCTCACCTCCATTTGTACAATTAGGTCTTCCTTTGGTTTCAGTCCTTGCAATTTTGTTGCCATATTCATCAACACACCAGCATCTCTTCTCTCTGGCATAGTGACACTGGACCTCTTTATAGGTACCGTCTTGCTCACATGACGGGTAGAATGCATTCGGTATCGACAGTGCGTTTGCAAAGTACAACTCAAGGTTACAAGCACTAATCGTCTCTATTTCTAAAAATAAGGTTCAAAAATACAGTCAATGTCATTAACGTTGTCCACAAAAAAAGACATTCAAATTCAAACTGTAGTATTATTAACAGTTAACAGGGAATAATAAATATAAACTCTACGTACACAATGATTTCCTTTAACAAGCATTTAGAGCGAGTTTTTTTAGGTATGACGTGATATTTCTTGTGGTGTTAATTAAGCATAGGTTTCTTACCTTGCTCATCACAGTACGCTTTTCCTTTTCTTCTGGTATTTGGGATTTCTCTCCCAGAGCTGTCGACACACCAACAGTACCCACTAGACTGGTGACATTGTGCTGGTAGATATCTTCCTGATGCTGTGCAACTTGGCACAAAACGACCTGGGGGAGCCTCACCTAATGGACCGAGGGCTCGCTCGCGTTCGTTTAAGCACAGGGTCAGGGTATCTGTAATGAATTGCAGTTCTTAAGTTAGTGGTCAGAGGCGTAGCATGTGTGCCAGACTTGGGGGACAAGTGTAGCGTTTTGGCGCGAACGTTATTGCTAAAGCCATAGTAATAGCATTCTCGATAAAGCTTAGATACCGTGCAATGTTTCGATGTGTTTCACAAATTTGCGGACTATCACCAATTCTGCATTCTGATTGGCTACGCTACTACAGGTCTAATAGTGATAGCCCACTGGTAGCAAAAAGGAAATCAAAACAATGGCGTTTGCCTCGAGTTTTGCTGGGCTTTTGGCCACATTTCGAGGTTTTGTTTATTTTCTATCACTGTCTGACCAGTTTGTTTATGGTAGAACAATTAGACTTCTCGCCGATTCAAATAGCCTTTTCAGGCTTCGGCATAAAATTGTTAAAAAGGAAGTATGCGTCATCGTCTTTCTTTTGTGAATCTTTCCTACCGTATGAAGAACAGACTGGTGTTCCTCTTCTCCGTGTCCCTGACAGTTCATTGCCATCCTTATCCACACACCAACAGAATCCAGTTGAACCATGACACTGCACCAGCTGATACGAGCCATCTGGTTTACACTTGGGAAGGAACTGGCCTGGTGCAGCGATACCCGTCCAGCCAACGGCAATTTGACGTTCCTTTTGACACATGGTCAGACCAGCTTAACGGAAAAGAAATTGAAAATGAGTTGAATAATCAAGACAACTCGCAGAAACTTTGAGCTACGTTACTACCACTCCAAATTCAAAATCCCCAAGTTTTCGATCAGGGTTTCAGGTGTGCAGTTTTCTAGCAGACTTCGTTTGGCTTGTGGGACGTAGCAACAGTAACTATGGAGTTTCGGAACCATGAATCGTAAGGCTTGTCGCGCAACATCGCTTTCCAAGATGGAATTGGAATTTCGAAGTTGATTTTTTGGGAAGAAGGAAAACTGGAGAACCCGGAGAAAATCCCGCGAGGCACAGAAGAGAACCAACAAACAACTCTACCCACATGTGACAGCAGGGTCTGCGTATCGAACCCACGACCACAGCGATGAGAGGTAGCGCATCAACACCTCACGACTTGAACCGGGAGTTTATGGCGATTTTACGGCGAGAGATCGCGTCCAAGTTGCCACCAATTCGAACACACTTGAGAGCTAGTGCAAACACGCGCAATTTGGGTTGCAATAAATTCGCCATTGAAATCACCGCTGGAGTCGCGCGACAAAATTGTTAGTATAAACAGGTCTTAAGAGAAGAAATGAACTGCAATCATGATACCTTGATGGTGACATTGAGGTACATTCTTGGATCGTGTCCTTGGTATTTCGATACCGTATCTGTCTACACACCAACAGTAGGGTGATCCCTCTAGACACTGTACTGGATGATAGCCACCCAATCTATCACATACGGGTACAAATTCGGACAGACTGTTGCTTTGGGCCTTTCTCTGACGTGCTTGGCAAGTAGTTTCGTAGTCTAAATAATAAAGAATAGGTATTTTTATTAGGATGAAACGTAATGGGGAAAACGTTTTTTTGGTCGTAATGGCAGTTTATTTTTTGTCCAGTAAAAATCATAGGCAAGAAGGAAGGAAGGAAGGAAAGAAAGAAAGAAAAAAAAGAAAGAAAGAAAGAAAGAAAGAAAGAAAGAAAGAGGGAGAGAGGAAATAAAGGACTGAAGGAATGAAAGAAAATATGAATAAAAAAATGAGTGAATAAATTAAGGATAGAAAGGGGAGTGGAAACTAAAGAAAGAAAATGAAAAAGAGAAAATAGGAGTGAGGGAGGGAATTAAGGAAGGAAGAAATGAAAGAAATCATGAATAAATAAAGGAAAGAGGATAGAAATAAAGGAGTAAAGAGAAAACGAGAGAAAGGAAAAGGAGGGAGGCAATCAAGGATGGAAAGAACGAAAGAAAGAAACAATGAATAAATGATTGAATGAATGGAGGATAATGAGTTAATGAATAGAGGGAGGAAGGAGAAAAGAAATGAGAGAAAGAGAAGGGAAGGAAGAAATGAAAGAAAAAATGCAATAATTTTAGAGATTTTCTGTCACCTTTAGTTACGATAAAAGAACACGAGATTTTCTCCCTCGTTCGTGTTCGAGCGATTTCATTTCCATTCTTATCCACACACCAGCAGTAAGACCCAAAGCACTGGAGCTGCGGGTAGCTACCGTCATCATTACATCTGGGTACAAACTTGTTTATCCATGGCAAGGAGCGGAAACGTTCGATTTGACACGCAGTCAGAGATACAACTGTGGCAAAAAACGAAAAAAATTGTTACTCCAGGAAAAATGCCTTTTATATTATTTTATTAAAATCTCCAGATCCTAGAAAATTACATAACTTCATTTTTAAATACAAGTTGGGAATATTAGTCTTGGATATTAACTCATCCAAATTTGCAGCCGCTCTTTTGGATAAGGGTCCATTGGATAACTGAACGTTTGTGTGAAGATGAAATTCATTCATCTAATTGAAAACATGCTTTCTTTTCTTATGACCGGCAAACTGCCCTTACCCCGTGTCGTCAAATAAATTTCTAAGAAATTTTTTTCTAATTCTTCGTTTTCACGTTACGTCATCGCGGCCATGTTGGTATTGTTTAACAGAAGATTTCTCATTAGGTCCTTTTGTCTGTACCACCAACATGGCCGCCATGCCTTTGTCTTTTGATCCTCTTGGGAATGGTTACAAACAAGCAATAAAGGTCCATACACACTAAGGGTTTTGCTCCAGGGGCAGGCTCCTGGGAGCTTGCTGATACTTTTAAGTATTACTTTTAAGTATTTTACTGGTTAAAACCAGTTAAATATTAGGGAGCGTGAACCGGGGACAAAATTCTGCTCTCACCACAACCTTTTTTTGACGTGAAATCTTTGGTACACACGAAGGAGCAAAGCGACCCTGGAGCCTGCCGGAGCAAAATCATTGGTGTGTATGGACCTTAAGACTCTCAAGATATCTTACCCTGTGTTGCACAGGCCGGCCGGCCACGTGTTACCTGTGATCTAGGAATCTCCATACCATTCTCGTCCACACACCAACAGAATCCTGACGTCTTGTCACACTGTACACTTTTGTAGCTTCCATCGCGTTCACATTCAGCCTTGAATCGTCCTGGAGTTAGATTCCCACCCAAAGACATAGCGAGATAGCTCTCACGTTGACAGGAAGTTGTTCCAGCTGTTTGGACGATAAAAGATTCGCAAAAATATTATTGAAGTAAAAAGGTTAAGTTAAGGTAAGGTAAAGTAACGTAATTTAACGTCGGTAGTTCCTTCAGCTACGAGGCTGTTATCAATGGAAGCCAACAGTGTGCACTTTACCCCTCTCTCCATCAGTGCTCCGTTTTAAGGGTATTTAAAGCTAAGGCTACACAGATTAGAGAGAAGTCGAAACAAGTGTGTGAGGTCACTGAGGATCAAACTACAGACCTCCTGCTTAGCAGGCAGCACACTAACCAACCAAGCCACACTTGCTCCTTAAAACAAGTGTGTGAGGTCACTGAGGATCAAACTACAGACCTCTTACTTAGCAGGCAGCACACTAACCAACCAAGCCACACGTGCTCCTTAAAACAAGTGTGTGAGGTCACTGAGGATCGAACCATGGACCTTTCGCTTAGATAAAAAGTAGAAAGTTGTTTTACATGTGCGACTGAAACGTGTATCGCGAACAAGTTTCTCAAGACCATCGCACCGTGTAACACCCTTGTGAAACTTATCTCGCAACGCTATTGCACTCGAGTTTCAAGTTTTACCGTGTAACAGGGGATTAAATACTAGGAGTACATTCCACGTGAAATGACCATAACATTGTTCAACTTACCAAACAGACTGCATGTCTGAGGAATTCCTTTGACTTTAGTTCTTGGTAGTTCTTGGCCGTATCGATCAACACACCAGCAATAGCCGTTCTGATCACATTGTACTGGTTCATAGCCACCATACGAGTCACATTTAGGAACAAATCGACCAAAGTAGAAATTGATTCGTCGTAGATTCTTTCCTTCTGCTATTGATTTACTACATTCAGTCGTGTTCGTGTCTGTGGATTATAAATATTAATAGGAGATATTACAAAAATAACACTGACAAGTTAACCGCCATCCAGTTATCTCAGTTGGTAGAGCAACGGTCTGCCGTGCGGAAGGTCGTGGGTTCAAACTCCGGCTGCACCAACACTCAGGGTCTTAAAATAACTGAGGAGAAGGTGCTGCCTTTGTAATAACCTGCAAATGGTTAGACCTTCACTTGGCTTGGATGATCACGTTAATGGCGGTCCCGTCCCTTTCAACTCAAGAGACGTTAAAAGTGGTCCACCTGAAAATTATCGACTAGGTAACGGTGTGAATCTCTATAAACAACGTTGATTGATTTATCTACCTTATTACACTTATTTTTCGCGACACCAAAATTTCGCGATTTTTTTAATGGCCATATTTCGCGACACTTTATTTTCGCGATTTTATGAAATCGAAAAAACCCGAGTCACTTTATTTTCGCGATTTCTTCCGTAAATAAATACCTATTAAGTCGCCCGTCGTCCAAGGAGGATTGGAAATTCCTGTAAGCGCCACAGAGCAGATGGAAACTTCGCCATAGAATGTGAAAGCTATTGAGAAGTTCAAGTCATTGGTTCAGTGAACAAAATTATAAAGAACCCGTGAATGGAAACTTTGAGGATTGTACAAGCACAGTTCTTGAAAATCTTTGTACAGAAGACACAGATGATAAGGAAGGCGAAGTTGTTGAGTAAATTGACATAAAATGATGATGAAACAGTTCATATTTCACCTGAAGCCTTTATGTGTAGTCACTTAATATTTGCGCATCCAAATTTTCGCGACAATTTATTTTCGCGATTTTTTGGAAATCGCGAAATTAAAGTGTCACGAAAAATAAGTGTAATAAGGTATTTTATTTATCTAAGTGGAGTAACAAGTAAAGCAATAAAACAGCAGCAACAACAATTGTAAAGTCAAAAAAAAAAAAAAAGACAAGAACAACAGAAACGACAGATACATCAGCATAGCAATAACAACAACAACAACTGCATCATCAACAGAAACAAGCAGGACAGCAACAACATTGATCGAAAATAAATAAATGTCAACTGTCTTACCTAGTGCATTGCAGTTGGGTCGTTCACCTCTGATTCTAGTTCCCCATATCTCATTCCCCCTGTCATCAACACACCAGCAGTACCCCGTGTGTGTATTACACTGAACTGAATTATACCGACCATCAGATGTACAACCTGGTGAGAAGACTCCATATAGAGAGTTGAATTGCTCTGACCACATCAATGCTCTCCATTGGTCCATTTGACATGAGCTGGGCATGGCTGGAACGAACCCATGCTTTCCAATACCTAAAGAAAAATTATTTTTAGAACAGGAAAATTGAAGTGCCAATAACCCTTCTGACATTATTCTCAGTATTGATTCTACATGGCGTCAGCTGTTGAATGAGCCCAAAAAATTATATAGTTTGAGTGCAGCTTCTTGAAGTTATAAAGGTTTTTCCATGCCAAGGGAGTAATCATTTAATATACAAAACACAACTGGTACAGATATTGTGACTTTGAAATACGTCATTGTTTTATCCATGGCTCTTATAGAAATTATTGTAAGTTAGTTTTAACAGAGTAGCCCGTGTTTCACAAGGAACAACAGATAAATTACAGAATTTTATTAGTGAATATAACTTTCCAAAATCCGCTTGAATCACCAAGTCGAGGTTGGACTCGGTATTGACCACTTTCCATACATCGGTTCGTTAGTCAAACACAAATGCGTGGTACAAATTTGAATAATTCTTTGAAACTACCCTGGAGCTTCGACTGAATGCTTTGTTTGACCAGTGAACCGATGTAGGGAAAGTGGTCAATACACTTACTGCATTTTTTCCACTCAAACCTCGACTTCAAACTATTGTTTCATGGTCATTCAATCTAATTCAGGAAGGGTCTACTCTCTTGTCATATCAAACCAACATGGCGGCCAATATCCAGCTGAGCGAACAACTAGCTGCGCAAAGCATTGTTGGACAAAACCTCCGGCCCTCACTCTTTGCTTTCAAAATCATTTCTCGCGTGGTTTTTAGATAACACAAAGATAAAATTTCACTCTGTTTCATAGTTTGGGACTTTTCTAGGCCTCAAAATACATCGGATTAAATTTCCAATTGTTTTCAAGTAGAAAAAAGAGTTTGAACATAGGGCCGGCCATGAAAAATCACAACGGACTGTGATTGGTTAGAAAATTTATTTCCGCTCAGCTAGATTGCTGTTAATCCTCGTTAATCCCAAGAAAACGATAAAATCTTCTCTTGAACTTACCTATGGCTTTCCTGCAATCGGGTGTTCCTCTGACCCTAGTCCCAGGCCACTCGTGTCCCCATCGGTCAACACACCAGCAATACCTCGTTGCTAGGTGACACTGGATAGTCTCGTAGGTGCCGTCCAGTTTACATTCAGGGACGAAAAGGTCGGGTACTTGGAGACCGGTCCATCCTAGGGCCCGGTGACGTTCACGACGACAAAGAGAGAAGACTAAAAAAAAAAAAATAAGAATTGCTGTCAGTCACTCTGTTGTGACTGGTTCGATTATAGTGAATCCATGTCACGTGGTCAACACGTGACTCATCAGATAACTTAATACCTTCTTCATAACAGTCTATTGGTTTTCCTATCTGTCGTGTTCCAATCCTCTCACGTCCTCCGTCATCTACGCACCAGCATTCTCCAACACGTCGATCACATTGGATTTCTTCATATGTACCGTCTAGACGACACTTCGGGACGAATTGACCAACTAATGGTGTGTTATTTGGCCCTAATGCTAACTCTCTTTCCGTCTGACACCTGCTTAATCTCGCTGAAAATACAAGAAAAACCTTTGTTTTACAAGAGTAAGTCCTAGCAGCACTCAGTTAACAAACCGTGGCCCTCGTTTTACGATTGGAATTCAGGAATACTTTTTCGAAGGGAGGAAAACCTAAGAATCTGGAGGAAAACCCTCGAAGCGTACGTAGGAGGGAAGGTACAATGGAGAAATTTTTGAGGCGATTTTCTGGGATAGCTGTTCTATAAATCACATTAATAAATGGCAAAGTAATATTCACGCGCTCTCATTGGCCAATTTGCGATTCATAATTTACGGTACGGACCACCAACCTAATTTTTTGTGTTCCCCTTGCCATATATATAAATAAACATCTTATTAACCTCGCTTGCTCGGTCCGTACGTAAGTTACGAAACCTCGTCCCCCCTCTCGACCCCAATTTTTTTATGTCCTATGCGCTATCTGCTTCGGTCGTAAGGCAATGGGGAAAAAAAAAACTCGGTCCATAACTTACGGTACGACCCTCACGCTCGGTTAATAAGAAGTATGTATCGTGCTACAGACATGAGTAGTGATTTATTATTCATATGAAACTTACCTGCAGCAAAACAAAGAGGTTTGCCTTTCCTTCTCGTACCGAGGACCTCGATACCTTCCATATCAACGCACCAGCAATATCCACTGTCTTGACATTGTACGTCGTCATAGCTACCGTCAGGTTTACATCTAGGAACAAAACGATCTTTGGGTGGCTTGTCGACGAAGCCATACGCTCGCCTCTGTTCTCTTTGGCAGGCAGTTAGTCCCGCTAGGAAACGAAATAAGAAAAAGGTTGGTTAGAAAAAACATGAAAATCTTGTTGAAATGCGCGCAGTTTGCTATGGATGACGCAACTGACCGCGATATGCACTCTTATTTACCACAAGAAACTAACCAGTCATAAAGCGAAAATCTTTCACGTGATCATCCCACAGTTCTCATGAGGTTTCTCACCTTGTATCTCGCATACAATGGCTTGTGCCGTGACACGAGTTCCAGATTCTTCGATACCAAGGTGATTCACACACCAGCATTCTCCCAGAGAGGCATCACACTGGTCTGGTCTGTAACCACCATTCTCGCTACATCCTGGTACGAAGACTTGTGATGTTGGGTCTCCTGATCTTAGCTTCAGTGCATCATTGCGTTCCCTCTGACATTTCGTCACACTTCCTGCGGTTAGAGTGGCTTTAGCTTACCAAAAGACCTATTTACTTTGGGAGTAATTATTTCCCATTTCAGAAGTAATTAGTTCCCACGTGGTTACTCTTGGGAGCATTTTTTAGTAAAAGCTTAACCATGTTAGGGAGAATTTATTTTTTAACAGGGGTGGGCCGGAGGAATTAAGAGGGGGGGTCAACTAATTTTTCCCCAGCCAAAAGGAGTGTGTCATCTTTGATCTTTGGTAATAATCTCTGAGGGGTTAGGCTTTTATCAGTTGCATAATGGGGGAGTCATATTTGTAAACCAAAGCTAATACGGGGATTTAAAACTTGGACATGTTTGCTAACTGTAATTCCTCTGGCCCACAGACCTGTAAAAAAAATGAATGTTCCCTTAACGTATCTTCTCGAACGTTTACAAGAAACAAAGAATTCATACCCAAGGGAATGACACTTGAACTCTCTTTTTTCGAACTTTAGAAGACGAATTCTAAAACTTCTCGAAATTACTAAGCTTACCTCTATTATTACAGTCTATCTGTCCCCTTGTATAAGTCTCTGCTAGGACATTCCCGTGCGTGTCCACACACCAGCAATACCCAGTCGATAGGCTGCACTGCATCTTGGCAAAGGATCCACTAGAATCGCACTCAGGTATAAACACTTGTCGGGATAAAATATTTGACTGCGAGCGTCCGATTATACGAGTACGCCACTGATAACACTCGGTAAAATATGCTGTAATTATATGACAAAAATATATTGGAAAAGACGGTTTGACCATATGAAGACGGTGCAAGCAACACCCGGTTGGGGTGAGGAATCCCCAGATATAATGAGGCAAGAACCCGAATCTCGTTCTGGTGGGCGTATCCACAAATGAGTTTTACCCCCGAGAGGTACCAAAAAGCAGCACACACAGCATTACGACAAGCTCGCCACTCCTTTTTTGCAGGGGAGTTCCCATCCTCAGAGCACCGTTATTTTGAAGCACACAAAAAGTTAAAAAATCCCAATTCATCAAACGGGATCATAAAGGTGCTGTTACACTAGGCAATTTTCCTTGCAACTTGTCTCGCAAATTTTGTTTGCACAAGTTGCACGAGACATTGCCTCAAAACTTTGCCTCAAACGTTGCGAGAAGTTTTACTTCTCGCAACGCTTGCGGCAACAAAATTGCGAGACACTTTTTGTATGTTACACTAGGCAATGTCTCGTGCAACTTGTCTCGCAACAAAACTCCAAGACAAGTTGCAATGAAAATTGCATAGTGTAACAGCACGTTAAGGGATTTTTATCAAAACCTACCCGGTCTTTTGTTACAGTCCGGGGTACCCGACTCTATACGTGTACCCGGCAACTCGTATCCAAACTCGTCCATACACCAGCACGTCCCATGATGGCACTGAACGAGATCGTACCAGCCATTATCACGACATTGCGGGACATAGGCGCCATTGTGATTGCGAGACCATCCAAGAACACGCTGTCGCTCCATAAGACAAGGGGACCGCGACACTACGAGGACAAGAATCGATTCATGATAAGCTCTAAGTTTCTCAAAGTTCTTAAGATTTATGATTATGATTTATGATTTATATAGCGTCTTTTCTACATGGATATAATCAAAGGCGCTTTACAATGATTAATGTGAATTCAGATTGCTTATGCAAGTTACAATCTAGGGGTAGTCTAAGTAATGAGGTGTAGGCACTGAGGATGGTCACCGCCAGAGTTTCTTTACGTCCTCAGTGGTTCTTTTACGTCCCTCCGATGCAGTTTAAGGAAAAGTGGAGAGACGAGTCCGCCATTTTAAGTAGTCATCCGAGCCACTTGAAAGTCTAACCGTCTGTAGATGTAATTACAAGGCAGCACCTTCTCCTCAGTTATTTTAAGACCTTGAAAGTTGGTCTGGCTGGGGCTTGAACCCACGACCTCCTGTATAACAGACCAATGCTCCAACCGAGCCAACTGGGTGTCCTCACAACGTATTATTTTGATTTTTTACCTTTTCGTTCGCATACTGGTCGTCCTCGCATGCGCGTCTCCACCAGTTCGTTGCCATTGCCATCAACGCACCAGCAGAATCCAGTCGCTTCGTGACACTGTGTTTTCTCGTATCCTCCATCGGCTGTACAATCAGGTACAAATGCGTCGAGTCGAGCTACACCTGACCATCCTAGTGTAATCTGACGTTCGCGTTGGCATCTAGTGAGGCCGGCTGTGGGAAAATAACAATAATTAAAAATTATTCTTGTCATGCAAAGAAAAAAGTAAAGTGCTTTTTTTATTTTCAAATACATGGGTAAAACCAACTGCTATAGACGGTTTTGTACCAACACATGCTGAATGACAAAAACAAAATTTTATTTTAATAAAAACAAAATTGTTTCACACGAGGAATGATTCAATCCCTTAAGGGAAAGAGATTCTATTGTTCTGCCATCCAACATGGCTGCCGTCATGTGGTCGTGCAAAACCTCTATTCTTTTTTCTGATTGGCTCATACAAAGCCACCCAAAAAATCATTTAGGTTCGCGCACGTGGACTTAGAACGGAAATGCCTTTGCCTTGCGCAAGATGATGACGTCATTTACCGGAAATGATGTCACAGTTGATTCCTCCAGTTGTCCTCGTTCTTGGAATTTCTTTCCCATATCTATCCGCACACCAGCACTGCCTCGGTTCGCCGTTGCCAACCTTACACTGCTTTGGAGAATAGCTGCCATCACTGTCGCATTCAAAGGGACTATGAACATCTATCATCGAGGTCCTCTTTGCATTCTGACAGCTAGTAGTCCCAACTAAATCAGAATCAGAATAACACAATTGATGTTAGAGCAGATTTCGTTAAGAGTGTGAGACGCTCGTGGCACGATCGGTGCCGTAAGCGTGCCTTGCCGCGACCGTGATGTTTTCTTGAATTTTGGCGTGCCTTGTCGCGCCTTGACCGTGTCGCGACCGTGTTCGTGTCGCGAGCTTTTCCCAGTCATACGAATTCTGCTACTCTCGTAAGGCCTCCGTTTGCTTAAGATGCATCGTACCCAGTCAGTAAGGGTGCTGTTATTTCCCCGCTCAACAGTGTGGGTACTTTAGCTAGTGCGCTACCTACTACACTAACTTTTACTTTTCTCTAATCTAGGGTTCGGCGTAGCTTTAAATACCCTTAAAGGGAAGGAATGTTGAAGAACACTGGGGTGCATCGTCGTCTTCCTGGGACACCGGTATTAGCTCAAGGAACTACCGACTTAAGATAACGCAAAAAAACCCTATTTTTTGTCGCAGAACGCATTGACCATGTTGTTGCAATCAGTAAACACCTTACCTTGAGAAGAACAAGTGACTTGGCCACTAGATCTTGTTCCAAGAAGTTCATTACCATTCACATCAACACACCAACATTGACCATTAGACTCTTGACACTGCACAGGCTCAAAGCTACCATCAGGGCGACACCTGGGAACTACAAGCGCAACGACAAACCGCCCATTCCATCCAAAAGCCCTCATGCGGTCTTTCTGACACGCGGTTGAGTTTCCAACTGGTCCACACAGGGGTTTTCCCTGAGTTCTCGTTCCTGTGCGCTCTTGTCCGTATCGATCAACACACCAACAGAACCCTGTGGAGCTGTGGCACTGTATTGCTTTGAAGGAACCGTCTGTCTCGCATTCTGGAATAAAAACGCCTGGACTTGGGACTTCTGACAGACCAAGGACTCTTTGACGGGCCTGGTGACAAGGAGTCTCGATGCGTTTGTTCATGCCATTCGCTTGTTCTATGCGACCAACCGCAAACTCTTCGCAGTTTGGCCGTCCGAATTCCCTTGATCCAGGTTCCTCGAATCCATTTTCATCCACACACCAGCAAAACGGAGAAGAGCCATCACACTGCACGTGGTCATAGGTACCATCTTCAAAGCACTGAGGGATGAAAGCACCTGGCTGTGCTACACCTGTTGGACCGAGGACTATCAAGCGGTGGGATTTACATACTGGGACTTCTGCTGTTGATTGAAAAATTATCATCATTGACTTAAAAACAATCAATCGATTTATTCACCCATTCATTCCATTTATGTATTCATTCATTCATCCATCCGTCCGTCCGTCCGTCCATTCATCCATCCATCCATCTTCCTTTCCTCCTATCCCACATTATTCATTCATTCATTCATTCATTCATCAATCCATCCCATCTTTTCACATCCACACCTTCATTTTTGGCACTCCATTCATCCATCCACAAACATATTCCATCCTTCCAATTCATACTTCAGTCATTTATCCATCCACCCCGTCCCATTCAATTCGTTCATTACATATTCAGATCCCACTGCACTTCATCTCACCCATCCCATCCCATCCCATCCCACTCCATTCATTTATCCATCCATTCATCCATCCGCACAACCTATGGTATCATCTCTTATTATCCATCCACCCATCTATTCATTTCATCCCATCCATCTATATCATCTATTCAATCCTCCACATATCTATCCATCCCATTCCACCCCATCCTATCCCATCTATCCCATCCATCCATCTATTGATTTAAGTGACCTACCTGCCCCAAAGCAGCTGATCTTCCCCCGTACAACATCAGACAGAGCCCAATTACCATTTACATCCGAGCACCAACAGTACCCGTATCGGAAGTCACATTGAACTGGTTTAAATCCATTATTGTCCTGACATGCTGGAGAGAACTTTTTGAAATGGCTGACATCGTTTTGCGCAATACACTTAGGCTGCAAGTCTAAAGAAGAAGATTGAGGCAAAAGAGAAAGTTCATGTAAAAGAAAGAGGGTTGTCCAATACTCTGACAAATTTATGCATAGCATTGTATTGTGTTATATCCACATAACAATAGATTAACAATACAATACAATTGAGAACAACGCAATACAATAGAATACAATACAATGCTATGCATAAATTTGTCAGAGTATTGGACAAGTATGCAGTATCGTTGATAGTCATGCAGCAATTCCTGTTCAAATTTCCCTGGTTAAATAGACCTAATCACCTTGGGCGTAATGTTTTCCCATTTCAGACCGCATGTCATTCCCTTGAGAAAAAGATTCTTTGTTTGAGGCTCATCCATATTAATGTATCTTCTCAAGCGTTACCACGAAACAAAGAATCATATTCTCAACGGAATGACACGTGGTCTGAAATGGTAAACATTACGCCCAAAGTGATTTAGTCTTTTGAGACCTAAATAGTTTTTTGGTCTCAAATATTTTGGCAGCCGCCGTTTACACGCAAGTCCTGGGATTGGGATAAATCAAAATTTGAATTAAAAATTGCATTGGTTTTTGGTGTTCAAAAACCCACAATTTAATCAAAAAACCCTTTAGACTCACCCTTAGAATCTTGAGCACACTGGACGAACCCTTTCTTTCTTGTTCCAGGGATTTCATAGTTAGTAGAGTTCACGCACCAACATTCTTTCGCTAACGGATCGCACTGGACTGGAAAAAATGAACCATCGCTGGAGCATCTTGGGATCACGTGACCAGGTTTGCGGGGCTCGAGAGCTTGTTTGGCAAGAAGAGTCTGGCACGGTGTGAGAGGCTTTTCTGGTATGACATTAAAGATGTAGTGATATCAATTATCGAGGAATTGCTTTGTTCTATGACTGCTGCCAAAAATTTAAAATCAGGATTTTCACGCTACTGCGCATGCTCTGGGCGCATGCTCTGGGCGCATGTTCACGTGATGAAAAGTAAGCACAAAGTGCTGTAAAACTCGCTATATTAGATTTGGTTTAGCCTGATGAATGTGAATTTGGATATTTAGAGAAACAAGCGCAAAGATAATTCCAAGTCAAATACAGCATCTTTAACGAAACCTGGTGTACATTTTTTTTTTCATCCTCAAGCATGCGCAGCTCTACAGCTCAACAGCTCTACTGTTGTACCTGAAAGTAACTTACTAATGTCACTGCAGTCAATACTTTGCAGGGTCTGTAGAACTCGTGTGCCATGCTTTTCAACGCCGTTGCTATCAACACAGAAACAATAAGCTCCATAACATTGTGTGGGTTCAAACTCTCCAGTAGAATCACAGCGTGGAACATATCGACCACTGATAGGATTTCTCCAGTATTCTTGGTACTGACGTTGGCAAAGGGAAAGCTTCAAAGCTGAAAAAAGCAAGTTATTATAAGCTTCAAAATTCGCATTTCCGAAATTCAGCCGAGGAATGGAATGATCTCGTGTCGCACGGAATTGTAGGGCCGAATTTTGGGACAAGAACAAAGGATCAATATCGTTGGATTCTGGGATTGATTTTGGGAACAAGATAAAGTTCGTACTCAGTCGCTTTCTTTGAATTTCGGAAAGGCACGTTGTTCTAGGGAACCGGTGAAAAAAATCAGGGGGGGGAGGACTGAGGTAAATGGGGAGGACCATTAGATTTTGTGTCCATCTAAAAGGGGGGGGGGGGGGGGGGGGGTCACTTTTTTTTGTGTCAACCAGAAAGGAATAGTAAACAGGACTGGTGCAAATTTTATGTTTGTCTCACGAGGGGAGGATCCCAATTTTTCTTGCACCTCTAAGTTTTGACCGGTGCCTAAGAAGAATATCAAAAATCCCTTTGATTTCTTTCTGTGATTACCAGGCAATTCCAAACACAGACGCACAGTGAACCATGTTTTTCTACTCTTAGCATGGACACCAGAGAAAAGCGTTTGCGCATGCGTTTATTTTACCAATGTTTCCAAGAATTTAAGAGAGTTTCAGTGTGAAAATAAATGTTCATTTTCTCCTAGTATACAAAACATTCCGGTGGCATACTTTTGTGGGACCAAGATATCATATAAATAAAGAACATGTGTAAGAATTAGCCTTATGTTTTGAGAACTGACCTTAAGTTTTGGAATTTTGTGAAGTCCAGTTATAAAGTAAGTGGGAAAGTAAAATTTGCATATTTTTACAATAGCATGAAGACGTTTTTTTGCTAATTTGCATACAGACTACGAGCATGCGCAGACGTTTTTCTCTGGTGTTCTTAGCATGTGGACTATTTTTAAAGCGCAGTCTGTTGTTATTAAAAAATCAGTTTATCACATCCAATCATGTTTACACCTGTTTCTAAAAAGGTTGTCGGTCGGCGATCTGAAATCTGAAATCTGAGCTCGACAATTCGCCAGCGCAGGTCATACCTCAAAAGTGGTGTCGTATTTAGCTATTCACTGATTGCAATTACTAAAGGATGAAACTTAATTTGAACATAAGACTTATTTAAAAATGAATTCACAGCTCGTGCCTTCAATTCCTCTCGGTCACACCTCAGATTTCAGATCTCCGGCCGACAACCTATTTTGAAATAGGTGTACCTGGATTGTCACATTTTGGGTTTCCGTCGGCAATCGCAAGTGTTGTTCCGGGTATTTCGGTGCCTCTCTTGTCAACACAGTAGCACGAAGATCCTCTACACTGTACTCTGTCATAGCCTCCTTCAGGCGTACACTGAGGTACTGGAGCTCCAGGTACAGAATTTGTTAATGCTGCTTCTCTCCTGTACTCGCACTCAGTCTGACCAGAGGCTGCATGAAAAACGAAAATAAAATATACAACGGTAACAATATAACGCGCGATGTGATTTGCTGCCTACACATGGGAGCGAAATGGACGGCGCACAGTGATTGGGCACATGTGCGGATGCTTCCTCTAAAAATGTTTTCCTATTTCAGACCACGTCTTTTGGTAATACTCCAGTTTCGAGTTCTCTGTTATTCAGGATTAGCCTCGTTGTTGTGTAGAATAGTGACATGCTACACTGAAGGTTAGTGGAATTTCAAAGCGTTTGAAGTCGTGTATTCTTCGCAGTTTGACACAAAAATGAGGCTAACCCTGGAGAAATAAGTCTGTAGTCAAGAAACACAGCGGTTTTCAACGAAATCAAAAAGGTTTATTCATCATTCCGCTCAAAAAATTAAAGATTTTCTGCGTGCTTTTTTCGAGTTCTGTTGCCTTTACAGTAAAACTATCTGATTATAGATTATTACGATTAATTTTGTCCCTAAGTTCAGTTCATTTTGAATATCTTATTCACTTACCCGCAGTCGTACAGTTAGGCCTCGCGGGCATGCCCAGTCGCGTTCCATATATTTCGTGTCCATACTCATTGACGCAGTAACATTCAGATTCCTGACATTGAACGGTAACGTATTCCCCTTGAGGGGTACAGCGAGGCATAAATCGACCAACCGTGAACTTGTCTCGCTCCGCTTCTTGGTATTCTCGTTGACAGTTTGTCAGGTCACGCCCTGTAATAAAGAGTTAGGCTAGTTCTAGAGCCAAAATGGCGGCGTAAACGCTATGCAAATGTACGCGAAATACTGGTGCGGGAATAGACCTTATTCGCTTGGGCGTAATGTTTTCCCAATACAGACCTCTTGGGAATACCATTCTTTGTTTGAGGTTTATCCATATTAATGTATCTTCTCAAGCGTTACCATTAAACAAAGGAAAAAGTTCCAAAGGAATGACAAGTGACCTGTATTGGAAAAACAAATACGCCAAGCGAATAAGGTCTATTGTGAGTTAACGACGACGCTGAACAAAAACGCACTATGTTTTTCAAGCACTTCTTACCTAGTCCAGGACAGAAGATAAAATCTTTAGTTCTTGTATTCTTGACTTCTTTTCCGTTTCTGTCCACGCACCAGCAATAGCCCGTCCACTCGTTACACTGCACTTCCTCAAAGTCACCGTTAGCTTGGCATCGCGGTACAAAGCGACCTTTAGCGAACTGTGTTCGAAGAGCCTGTTGTACTTGTAGACGGCACTGACTTTCCTCAGGCTCTAAATGAAATTGTTACGATATTTAGTATAAACAAACTATGAGAAGACTATCACAAATACTGCATTCTGATTGGCCTTGCTACTACAGGTCTAATAAAGGTAGACCACTTGTAGCGGCAAAGCAAATCAAAACTATATGGCGTTTGCCTCGCGTTTTGCCATGTTTTCCATACCGTATGCTAATGCTGTGACGTCAGAAGGGTAATTTATGTTTATTTATTGTTCATTGTAATAGACCTTATTCGCTTGGGCGTATTTTTTTCCCAATACAGATCACGTGTTATTCCTTTGGGACTTTTTCCTTTGTTTAATGGTAACGCTTGAGAAGATACATTAATAGGGATAAACCTCAAACAAAGAATCGTATTCCCAAGAGGTCTGAATTGGGAAAACATTACGCCCAAGCGAATAAGGTCTATTCGAAACACGGGCTACTATGTGAAAACTAACTTGCAATAATTTCTATAAGAGCCGTGGGTAAAACAATGATGCATTTCAATTTCAATTTATCTGTACCAGTTATGTTTTGTATATTGAATGATGACTTCTTTTACGCCACAGTCTTTAGCATATGGCATGGAAAAACCTTTGTAACTTCAAGAAGCCGCACTGAAACTATGCAATTTTTTTAGTCATTCAGCAGCTGATCCCATCTAGAATTAATACTGAGAATAATGTCAGCCGCTTGAAGGTCCACTTACTTGGCAAGCAGTTACTGGGACGTCCTATTTGCCGGGTATTCGGCATTTCTATACCCGATCCATCAACACACCAACAGTGCAGTACACCCTCTATGGTATGACACTGTATCTGTTTGTAGTCCCCGTTCTTCTGGCACTGAGGTATGTAGATACCAAGTCGTACTACTCCAGACACTCCCAGCAGTCTTGCTCTGTGCCCCTGACAGTTAGTCAGGCCATCTGCGAAACATTCAAGTTCAAATTCTGAGTGGTTTTGAAGTTGATACCATTTCAAATGTAATGTAATGCTTATTTAATACTATAAACAGGCAAATTTTTGTATGAATATAATCAAATGTGCGTGACCGCCATTAACGTGATCATCCGAGCCACTTGCAGGTCTAACGATTTGCAGATATTATTATAATATTATTATTCCTCAGTTATTTGAAGACCCTGAGTGTTGGTCCGGCCAGGGCTTGAACCCATGACCTCCCGCACAACAGACTGATGCTCTACCAACTGAGCTAACCGGTTTGCGGTTATTCAATGGTGGAAGTGCTATTTGAAATTCAAGGAATCAACAAATCATCTCGATTCGAAACCATTGTTTTGTGATATGCTAATTTAAGCGATTATTGTAACAGTTCTCTTACCATGTACACTGCAGTCTGGTATCGACCTCGTAACAGTGTTCCAACGTGGCTTGCCATTCAAATTGACACACCAACAGTACCCCTTATGACCATCACATTGTATTGGCCGATACAAGCCATTCACGTGACAGACTGACACGTGATTCCATAAGCCAATAACGGCGCTTGATCTTGAAAAGAAATTTCTTCCACAAGTGGTTTCATTAGCTTTGTAAAGAAAAAAATACTCTTTAGTACTTTTTTCCTTATAAAATTTAAATTAGATAAATAAAGCATTCAGTAGTTATGTAAAATGCACAAAATCACACGCAAAGTCTTCGTGGGGCTAATGAAAATGAAAAAAATATATATATATAAATAAATAAAACATACAGAGACGTTGAGCGCAACACTAAAAGAAGCCCAAAAAATGTTCTAGAATCTAAAACTTTTATTTTTTATGCTCTCGTCTTTATATTTAATCATTTTGGCGATCATTTTTCGCAATTTATGTCATGGTTAATAGAAACCTCGGGGGATCTAGGGATTAATTTGGTCGTTTGCTCTGGAAATAAACGCAAACCACTCCAGTAAAACGAAAACATGAACGTGTATTTGATTCTGACTTGTTTACTAAAATTAGTAAAAATGTTTGTCACTAAGGGGGAGGGGTGGGCAGAAAATGTCAAAAGCGACGATAATGCACAAGGGGAAATACATATTCATGCTTTCGTTTTACTGGAGTGGTTCGCCTGAGGTTGCGCGTGTGCGAAAAAATCGAATTGCAAAAGAGCGTGCGGGGACGTGTTTTTGAAAAAAAAAATTAACGTTCTGCGGGGGGGCTATTTTCTGTACACCTATTTCAAAAATCGTTGTCGCAGCTGAAGGCAACAGTCAACACTCCAAGACTGCAAAGGATTTCGGTAATTTTTTTCAAAATTAATTCATCTAGAGCATATTTTGGTTGCATGCGTTTGTAACATATTTCTGGCAAGCTGCAGTGGTAGTTCAGGTGTTAAACCGAATATTTTGGAAAATACCAGTACTGCAAATACGATTTATGAGAAAAATTACCGAAATCCTTTGCGGCCTTAGAGTGTTGACTGTTGGTTCGGCTGCGACAACGATTTTTGAAATAGGTGTATATGGACTGGGGTTCGCAGAGTACCCATAAAGTGAGCTACTCCCCCCCCCCCCCCCCCCCCCCCCCCCCCCCCCCCCCCCCCCCACCCCCCCCCCCCACACCCCAAACCAAAAAAAAAACACAAAAACAAAACAAGCCGTTCCACATAGA